>JBBPME010000217.1:0-35740 GCA_038090155.1 Rossbeevera pachydermis
CTTTTAGGGGCTTAAAGCCCGGCCTGCAATTTGTCAAGGCCCGAGCCCCCCTAAGCCGGGCCCGAGCCGGGGCTTTCAGGCCAAGCCGGACCGGCACAACACTACTTATGATAAACAATTATTAATAGGGTATGTCATGTTGGCGCACAGCTAGCCCCCACCCAGTGTCCACGTTCCTTGACGCTGTCATGCCATGGCACCCCCACTCGCTCTGACCCGCTGGTGTGATTTATTGGCGAGGGTCCGCCGAGGGACCTTACTGAAAAAGAGAAGTAATATCCAAATTGTTGCTATGGAGTAAAGACATCCTATGACATGGACATGGACATTATTACTCGCGCAGGTATCCGAGTCGCTGATTTGACCCCCATTCGATTCTATAGTACTTACCGTCGAGTGACGTGGCAGATTGGTGATCATTGGTCGTGCAGAGGGTCCAAATTTGGAATGTTACCAACTTACTAAGGGCCGCTTCGGAACTGCGAAGCCACTGAAGGGGTTAAACGTTAAGGTCTTTGCCCTCCCATCCAAATCACACGACGACGACGACGCCCTTGCCGTCACCCCCTCTTCCTTTCTGCCCCCACCCGCTGCTATGATACTATTGTTGTAGTATGACAGGAACGACCCTTTGACAAGGCCTCACCCTCGGCGTGTCTGTCCACGCCCATAGCGTGCAGGTAAGGGAAGTGTTGATTATAACCGGCAAGCGTGAGTGTTTTGTCACTAATGGACTCCTCATATATAATTCCAAGGTCGTCCGACATTGTAAGTCTTAGCTGTGTTGACGTTGCTGATAGGGCCGAAAGCACTGAAGAGTTGGCAGCACCAATGACTGATTTTCAATCACCAGGCCGTATGCGAATGTTAGGGTACCAATAATACTCCTCTCCAGAGAGGTTTGCTGAACCGTACTGCGAAGGACGTGGGAGGAAGGTGGTCGGATAGAAGGAACGGGATGGACAACAGAGTAGGCGGACTGTGCGACTATGTAGCTGTATATAAGTCTGGAGATATATATGCCGCAGCCGCACCGTCGCCGTAATCTTCGCAGTGGAGAAGATTTGTTGGATCGCGTATATTTAGATTACATAAGCGCTGGTTACTCCTTTACAGCGGGGAAACCACAACTTTTAGCTTGAACTCATGCAGTGGCCAGTGACTGCGAAGAAACGCGCATCTACAGACACAGATGCAGTCCGCATTGCACCTTCAAGTATAAGCAGCGAACGCCAGTCCAAACGCGCTAAAGTGGAAGCTTTCCAAGTCCTTGGTCGTGGCCAGGAGTATCAAGAACCTCTCCGAGATTTCAATGCCGGCGGTACGCCTAGTCAGTCCAAAGTTTGCAGACGTGCATCGTCTATGAAACCGACTGCATCCCCGAGCAAGTCAAGGTCGTCGATCTTCCCTTTCCGTGCACAGTCTGTCCCACTCGGTGGAGAGTGCGAGGTCCGTGCAGTCGATCTCACATCTATTCCACCTTCCCCGCGGCGTTCATCAAGCAAGACCCCTGTTGAAATTCGACGTGCACCCTCGCTACCACCACCTGATGGTGATCAAATGGATGTTGATGTTCACGACTCTTCTGCTCTTCTGCATTTTACCAATTCAACACAACTTGTCACACCTGGAGCAAAGACGTTTCGCTATGCGGTCAATTTCGCCACGCCTCGTGGATCTGTGATGCCCCACTCTAGTCTTCCCCTTCCATCACCTCTCTCGCCACTTACACCTCTTCCGTCTTCACCATTCATGGAGCGTTTACCTAAAATGCAAAGTATGCTAGCTAATGTTTGTGTTCACTATATCGTGGTGGTGTATCGGCTAACCACTGGATTTCTTCCGACACGTAGAAGGTTAACAAACACTCGTCTACACAGAGATATAATGCGAACACTGATACCGACTCTCTGGCACCGTCTATGCTTGTTCCTTCAATGGCTGACACTCTTTCAACGGACGTATTCCGACACTCCACTCACGTGCCCGATCCCATTCCAACACTAGCCCCACTCACGTGCCCAACATCAGCGACACCAGATCTTTGTGGCCCGACACACTCTCGCCTTTCTGGACACTCTACGAGTTCGAGCAACTTAACGCGACCAATAGTTCCGACTGCTCCCACGGGGGGAAACGATTCAGATAAGGCTGCTGGAGTTTCTGGTCGGCCGGAGGATGGGTTGTCTACAGACAGCCCCCGTGCAGGTGCCTCGGTGGAGCTCTCTTTAGCGCCTAGTTCATTGCAGGACTCGAACCCCGTGCATGTCCAAAAGCCTACCATTATCGGCGCTATGAAACCCAAACGAGGACCTCATGGAGCCAGGCGCGTAACCCGGAGCGTGTCCATGAAGGTGCACGGTGTAACAGCTGAGGGTGCAGAGATTGAACCTGCCCCGGTCACTATTGATTCAGTACAAGGTAACAGGAATGTTTCCTTTCTTGGCTAGCACTAATAACATTCTGTCAGCAACTGTTGAAACTTCGATCGATGCTGCAAGCTCCTCGACTAAAGTTGAGGTTATGCAATCCAACAAGGTCGCTCCTAAACCCCGCCCTCCAAAATCGACTACGCCAGTGGTGATTTCAAATTTGAAACCGCCAATGGCAAATCACGCATCTGCATTAAATCCCAGACACGACGCCAAGAAGTTGAAGCAAACATCAATTAATATATTTATTAAAGCGAAAGCCGCAAACGTAGGAAATGCCACCGCGGCTGGCTCTTCGTCTTCCACATCAACGAACAGCGAATGCTCATCTAGACTCGCCCCTTTCTTATCCCCATCGAAACTACCTCTTCCCGTATCACCCTCGAAGCGTCCCTCGACGTCACATCCTGGAAATGTCAAGCCGTTTCCCCCACTTGGTCCAACGAATACTAGCTTTGGGACAGGAAGAGTTCGCGTAACGGCAGGTCGTTCGCTTTCGACTCTTTCTAATGCGTTGGAAAAACTAGTCGTACCCCCGCCCAGCAGACCAAACACCAGTTTGGGATTTGTTGGAACAAAAGCATCCGATGATGATAGTACACAAGAGGGCCACAAAGGGAAAGCGAAAGATGACGCATCGTTACCTTCTACCACACAAGGACCGAGGACGTTTGCACGACCCACTGCTTCGTCGCTCAGGCGTGCGACGACTGTGGCAGGAATTGGATCGACGCTGGTGGCGAAAACACCAGGTCGCACCGGGGGCACGTTCGGGCGACCGGGCGACCGAAGAATGATTGGGATATTTAACAAGACGGGAAATAGAGCGAGTAAGAAGACTAGCTTGCCGGTTGTGGTAGGCAGCCCCGTCAAAGGTTCAGAGGTCATGGATGATCTGGACAGGAGCGGTTGGGGAACTGTGCAACAGTCGAAACGAGACTTGGGCTATAGAAAAGAGGTTGGAGGTGGAGATGTATTCATGTCACAAGACGCAACTTCGGGCAACAGTCATGAGCAGGATGTGGGGATGCAAGACGTGTCGACCGAGTCATTGGTAGGTGGAGGTGCAAGTGCAGCTTCTCAAAAGCTGTCACCGCGGATGGATGGTGTCGAAATGTTGTCTTCTCCCATCTCTGTGGACAAGGGGAAACAGCGAGCGGTGCCCAGCTCAACGCTCAATCCGGCTTCGTCGGCACTCCACGCACTTTCAGAGAGTCTATCATCTCTACCACTCACCCCCACTCCTCCGAAACCCAGAGTGGCGGGTACGCGCACCGGGTTGCGAAGTTCAACCAACGTCAAGGACAGTCCTGTGCAGGATGGTTCTGGGAGCAATGGGGTGCGTAGCAGCGACAGCGCTGCGCTGGGAAATGGAGTAGTGAATGGATCTGGCGGGGCCAAGAAATCCTCGCTGAAGATCTTGAAACGTTGTGCCATATTTGTGGACGTGCGGACGGAACAGGGTGACGATGCAGGGAGCTTGTTTGTGGATATGCTGAAAGGACTAGGTGCGAAGGTAAGGATCTTCCCATTGTGGTAATGACCGAGGTACAGACATTGACTAACGTGTGTGGGATCTAGATCATGGGCCGACTCGGCCAATCATGCACCCATATTGTATACAAGAATGGGCTCCCGCATACGTTGACGCGGTATCGGTATGTTCGTTGCTGATCTCGCTTGGCCTCTCACTAACTAAGCATGGGGGATGGTGTAGAATGCTGATTGATCCCAAACCTATGGTCGTCGGTATAGCGTGGGTGGTCGAATGTGCCGAAAAGCGTGCCAGGGTGGACGAGGAGAAATTTAAGATCGACGTAGACATGATCAATGTGGCAGGTGGTAACGGTAATAACAAGGTACTCCCCCTGCGTCTGGGTCTCTCGTTCACTTACTGACTGATTATAGCACCGGCGGTCTATGCTCCCGAAACATTTGATTCCCACTTCACCCGGCCCTGATGACGAGGTGTCTCCATTCATGTCCTCTGACGACCATGATGAAAGCGTGATAGCCATAGACGCATCTTCATGTATGTAATGCTTTTGCTTCACCTTGTGTCGTTTTAATCTCACCAGGCAACTTCACAGGTCAAGATGGAGATATGAGCATTCGATGCAGAGAGGATGATTTACCACCTCTGGAGCGTGCGCGAAGACGGAGGAGTACGTTACCTGGTGGGCAGACGCAGCTCGTCCCATGAATGTAATACATATAATTCTTGGACCATCATTTCACTACAGTCGACCTTGTCACAATACATACTATCCCATACTTTTTCATACTCACTTGCTTTGTTTCGTTTCTAGTTTTGTTCTGTCCCAGTTGAAACGTATTTTCGGCATTGCACTGCGCGGGATGAGGAGAGTACGGTGACTCGACAAATTATCCCTTTAGTACTAATATGATCACTTGGTCGAATGACGCACTTCGTTTTAATATCGACAGTCAATGGATGATCATGAAGGTGCCTTCATTTGAAATGTGCTTCGTAGCCTTGCCCTCCAAGTTGCGATTCAAGCCTCGGCGGGGGCTGTCATAGTCTGGTCACCAGACTAGGGCTGTCAATGATCGGACAAGTATGGTCTCCTACATGGTTGAACGTTGAATTCCCTTCGGTCGCCCCAATATCGTCGCATTCCCACTCGTACACAGATTGAACATCTCATCTTCTGCGCCGCCTCTGCGATCAGAAGGTGAGCTAATACAAATAACGAAACCCCTTTCTACGTTTGATAGCCTCATCGAACGTGATGCCTTCCAACTTGGCTGCTTCCTCGACCCGCTCTCGTTCGGGTCCATGTACCAAATCCAGCTCCTCCCGTTCCATCCGTTTGTTCTCCCGCATGAGTAATGTGCGCATGACTACAAGACCCGCATCAGTCATACTAAAGAAGCAACCTGTCGCGATACATACTGAATGCCATGACGATCGCCAACGCATACGCAAAGAGGCAAATGAGCAGTGACGGATGGTACCCAGGCCCCCACTTCGATTTCCAGACATAGGATCCCATTCTGGTGAGTAGTAGTTCGTATGAGCGAGGGATGCGATTGACGATCGTAATCACATACAGGTTCCCTAGATTGGAGAAGCCGTTCACGACGCCAATCGCTGCAGAACGCTTGGCAGGTGGTCGAGGGGTAACATTGGCTACCCACGCCAACACTAGCGGAGGAGCTAGCACCCGTGCACAATCAGACAAGTCATATTTTGTGACACTGAACAAGATACATACCACAAGCTGAAGCCGATGTCACGAACACAGAGAAATATCTCCAGGACGTCTTCATTGTTAACAGAGGGATGATGCAGCCAACTATGGAGATCCACCAACAGGTAGTCAGGTGGAAGAACCGTTCACCGGTTTTGTCTGCATAAAAGCAAAGTACGATCAGCAACTCGAAACTATTGGTCTGTTCAGTGAGAAAAAATGCGCAAGGCGCTTACCAGCATGCCGTGAATTAATGAGTGCTACGATGGCTGCAAGGATCGACGGCGGGCTGTGCAAAAGAAGTAAATACTAAGAACCAGTGATGCGTTATGGTACACGCACGCTAGTATTAGTAACGTGATCGTCGTCGAATAGCCAAAAGTAGCTGCAAATCTGGATGGTGCGGGTTATTGATTTATATTACGATTACAGAGTCCCATTCTAGAGATACGCACGTCGGTGAGAAAAGAGTGGAACTGGTCCCTAATGTCTGGGAGATGCCCATGATTATGAAGAGCGGGGTCTTGGGATCTTTGAGTACTAGTTTTATCCCTTCAAATAGTCTATGTATGCAATTTATATCCAGGGACCCAGAGGGGAAGGAAAAGACATACGGAGCATCTTTAGAATCCACATCCGCTTCACCCACATCTTCTGCAAGCCGAACCTGTGCAAGGTGCCTTTCCTTTGGAGTCAACCAACTGGTGTTATGTGGCTGCCGTGAATAAATAGGGGCTCAGTAACACGTCAAATAATCATCGAGGGACTCAGAAACCCACGAAATCTGGAAGTGACCACCTGGTCATTGTCATTTCGTTGAGTGAAGCGCTTCAAGTTAACGATAGTAACCAACATACATCGCAATGAAACCAGCCAATATCGTCGCAGCGCCTTGGATGTAGAAAAGCCTGCGTTCGAGGGCGAATGCGATATTAGATAACACCTGTACTAATAACCATTGATCTTACCATCTCCATGCGGCGATGCCCAATTTCCCATCCATGCTTCCAAGGATAGCTGCGGCCCATAGCTGGGCGTGATCGACAGATCAGCGGACCTGAACGAGAACGGAATACTGAGAGGCTTACACTGCCGAAGGCACTGGAGATGAGTACTGCAGTAAAAATAATAGTGGTTCGAAAGGCCAATTCCTACCGGGATAAGGATTAATGTATGTCACAATGATACACAAACCAGAGTACAAACCTTCCTTGTATACCATCGTGACAAAAGATAGACGCAGCCGGGATAAAATGCAGCCTAGGATGTTACATTATTATCATATCGATCATTCTCGACACGTGACTTTCGTCGGTTTACCTCCGGAAGCCCAATGAAAACACGACAGGCCAAAATACCAGCGAAGTTGTGCGTGACACCACTGAGCGTGCTGGCCAGACCCCACAAGACGACACATATACCGATATAAAGACTGGGTCTAAAAAGGGCGATGTTTCATAAGCAGCTTATCTGCTAAATATGTGTGTGAACTGGCCTCGAGACGTAATTGATCGCCTAAAGCTATTTGAGCTAGTGCGCTCCCAGGGAATATAACTGGAGCGCTCACGATGTTGGAAGGAATTTGTGCGGGTGCGTATGACGCATAAAGGATCGCAATGACAGTATCATACTGAACGTCTGCAGTATTGGTCAGTTATTGGGCCCCAAAATAAGTGAAGGACATACCAGACAGACCCAGATCCGCCTGCAAATGCTTGAGCCGAGCAGACGTGATCGAGACGCGCTATCGCAACACCACATGGATGTCAATAAAACACTTGCGCACAAAGCATGCACGCAACGCACATCAACATAGTTGAAAAAAAAGATAATGAAGACGGTGGTTAATAGCCAAAAGTCGAGCTTGCGAACAAGTTGTCGTTCTGCAATTTTCCGTCCTTCCGCCCCCAATATTACTTGGTCATCGGTCGCGACAGAATCCTCCTTAGTCGACATGACGGTCTCTGGGGGGGGGAGAAATACTGTAGATTAAACCGAGAATATTTATGAGCATTCGTTCGTTGGGAATCTCCGCCGGATGAAGCTACTTCGCTTCCCTACTTAGAGTATTAGTAACGGCATGAAGGCACGCGATGCCAGCGATGCCAGGGATGCCAGCGGTACCTCAGGCTATCTCCGCCTTATCATGAGGTTATATACTTCACATGGAGGGAGAAGACAATCTACGATATCATGGGCTGGGGCTAACACTCGCTTTCGAGCCCGCTCACTTTACCTCTGCCACAGATTGACAGCTGGTGAATGTGCAGTGGCTGCAGTTCGTCCGCCTGGAACTCTAGTAGTGTTACGCCGCAGCCGTACGTGGCATATCACGGCATGAGTCAGGAGTTACTATTGTGTTTCGTGGGGATTCTGCGTCCAGAATCGACGTGGCGTTACGGTCGCCGTCTGACTGTAACGTCAGGGTAACGGGTGTCCATTGAGCACCACCAAGCGAGTCGCACTAGTTCATTTTCGTGGCGGTTCTGGGCAGCAAGTTAGATAAGTAAACACCAAGTGCATGGCAGCTCCAACGCGTTGACAGACACCTTTGCCATAGTCCCGAGCCCCACTGTCCGTTGACTTCTCCGTTGTGGTCTGCAGGTTGCAAATGATGATCAGAGTGCTAAGTATACAGGGACAAACGTGCACTGCGACGTCCCTAACATCACACACAGGCACTGCACAAATATTGTTCACCCTTTTCGACTGTACGTCCATGAGCGATGAGACCGGAACCACAACACCAAATCGTGACTCACCAGCCTAGAGATCCACGTTCTCTAATCAAAGTGTCACAATTTTTGGTTCAGCGACACATGTACTTACCCTTGTGCTATCTTCTCCTATCTGGATTCGGTTCAGAAGTGCCCGGAAGAAAGTTGTGCAACGTGCAACGTGATGAATGTTTGATAAATTAAGTAATTAGATCATCATCGCACCTTGTGATGTGGCATGCACTTCCTTTGTCCCCTTTCCAACGGCCTTCAAGGTGGAAAAGGGTTACAATTTGTTTTATTACCCTTCTTCAATGGTGAAGGAGCGAGACAAATGAAATTGGGTGTGGCTCACATGAAACCAACGGTTGCGTTCTAATTTAACAATGCAGTGAGTTTCCGAAGAAGTGCTGGATCAAAAATAAGCGGACGTGAACGTGATTGTGTGCGATGCAGAAATCAGGAAGAAAGGGGGGGTATGGCCTATGAGGAATGGTCTGGTGATCGCCTTGCTGACCCGACCAGAGTTCCTATCAGTTCAGCCATTGGAGAGTATTTCAGAGTCAGCCCACGTTTGAAGTTGATTATCACTGTGTAGGAAACGGAAATGATGAGAGGGAACATGCGGTGACTTTGGGAATGAATTATCAACGTGCCCTTCGCATGTCTGCTCCTGAAAGAGGATTGAATAAGGAACGCCCAGGTAGCACGGCTCGCACTGTCCTCTGTCTGATGATGACTGGGACACAGTTATTTTTGTTCCTCTGTCTTGTTCGCCTCGCTGGAGGAACGTCCAGTTCAGCGAGTTGTGACTGCTCACATGATTCCCTCGCATATAGGAGCGTCTGGAGTATCTTGGCAAATTGTGGGCTGACTTTGTTGATTTGCATATGGCATGTGATCCATCCGGACATTCCTGGCGCGGACAAGGGCAAGGTCTTCAGTACCATGGATCTTCCTAGCATCCTTTCTCGCCCCGGAGGTGGTGGTTGCGGTTGCTGCCAAGGAGTGGTGCGAGGCTCATCGGGAAGTCAAGGAATTCCGAGGTATGTTCTCCGTAATGAGGATGCGTTGGATGGGTCTCAAATGCGGAACAAGACAAGGGATACGAATGGTCGATTACACATAGTCACTTTGGAAGGATGGGTGGGTTTGGACGCAACCCGGCGAACATCAGCGGAAGTCACCAACCCATTTATGACGGAAAAGGAAATCAAGGACAGAAGTACTTCGGATTGTCTGGGCAAGGCCGTCTTCTCCGTTCAGCTGCTCTGGTTCACGCTACAGGTCGTTGTGCGTGGTTGGAAGACCGCAAGACCCTCGTAGAACTCGACACAGTATGCATGCGCTGCTCTACATTTTCTTTTGGTGGCATAAACCACATCGCCCAGAATGTCCCCAGATTTTCTGCTTCTCTGGGAAGAAAAAGAAGTACTCTGAAGCGGAATTGTATGTGATGATGGTTGCGTTGTAACAACATACGTACAGGTCGGAAGCATGGAAGGCAGGACCTGGCGTGATCATTCCTTCGGAGCTGCAAACGCATCGTCGACGACGAAAAGAAATATCTAGCGGGTGTCGATGTCTGTACTATAACCAGTTCCACCGATGCGACTACAGGCTTGACCGCTCCAAACCCGGGCCATGGACGGCCTTGGTCGAACAATGGGACGCTGACGATGTGTTCATTGGTTCGCTTTTTATCTCGTGGACCACTTGATCGCATGGAATTTTGAGTTCCCAACGAGAGTAGAGAAGATCGTCGCTTCGTTTTGTTCTTCCCTGTGGCCATCCTCAGAAGGATAAGCTGGCTGAATAGTTGCGTCACTACACTCCTACGGACCGGCATTGCAACCTTCGTAGTCGTCTCAGCCCTTGTATCCCGACTAGTGCTCGTAGGATTGATGCTCATCATCAGCCTTCGTGCACTCCCTGAGACTGCTCACCAAACAGTTCCCTGGGTTGCGTACATTCCTCATATTTCTTATTCGGACGGACTTCAACATGCCCAAACGCACACGACCTCACACTGACACCGACTCTGATTTTCTGGACGCGTCCAAGCCATCATCACGCAGCAAAAAGTCGCGTAAAGTCGCGTCAAAACGCGCACACCCATCCGCCACCGTTGGTACAGAGGTTACGCTCTCGCATCCAACCTCGTGGCACGTCGTCGTCGGCGTAGACCCTATCCGGGAGTCACTGTTGCATTGGTATGGGCAAACACATGACGTCCGGGGAATGCCCTGGCGGAAGCCGTTTAATCCATCTCTGGACAAGGATGGTAGAGCCCAACGGGCGTATGAGGTGAGTCCCCGCGACACATCTCGTTCTACGAGTTCTCTTGACGTGGCCATAGGTTTGGGTGTCAGAAATCATGCTTCAGCAAACTCAAGTGGCGACAGTGATACCCTATTACAGCAGATGGATGACCAAGTACGTCCATCCATATCTCAACTTGAGAAGTGCCCTGAGTTTTGCTGCAGATTCCCAACCATCCACGAGCTTGCCACTTCAGATATCGAGACTGTCAATGGCCTCTGGAAAGGCCTCGGCTATTACTCTCGCGCTGCCCGTTTGTTGAACGGCGCCCAGAAAGTAGTAAAGGACCTAAACGGTCGACTTCCAGATAATGCCAAGGATATGCAAGCACAGATATCCGGCATCGGTCGCTACAGCGCCGGCGCCATCTGCTCCATCGCTTACAACCAATGTGTTCCTATCGTAGGTCTTCTGTGCGCTCTCAAATTTCGCGTTTTCACAGATGTTTCCAGCTGGACGGCAACGTCATTCGACTGCTTACGCGTTTCTTAGTGCTGTATGCCCCGCCGAAAGCGAAACCGGTCCAGGATATATTGTGGGCAGGTGCCGAAGCGTTCGTGGATGGCTCGTCACGTCCGGGGGATATAAATCAGGCACTCATCGAGCTTGGGAGCACAGTATGCAGAGTCAGAGATCCTGCATGTGGGAGCTGCCCTCTGCAAACCTGGTGTCGTGCGTATCAAAGAACGCAGTCCGATTCCGTAAGAGAATCCCTCCCATTCCTAACCGTGTATCCTCTCGAACGATGTTCCTCATAGAGCTCAGATAAGGAAGAACCTGACATCGAAGACCTGTGCAGCCTCTGTGAACCGCTCCCAAAGGATGAACCGGATGCGGGTGTAGTCACCCTCTATCCCATGAAAGTTGAGCGTAAGAAGGCACGCGAAGAACTCGATTACGTCAATGTTGTCGAATGGCGTAGGGCGGATGACAACAAACGGTTCTTCATACTCGTCCGTCGGCCCAAAGGAGGTCAGTATCCAACCCGGTGCCACGCTGGGTTTTCTTCACACACATCCCCGCACGCTCGCACACACACATATGCATGGGATAGCGAAAGCTGATTGAACTCCCTTAGGACTTCTCGCCGGACTGTACGATTTCCCAACTCTACCATCCGAACCCGCGGTCAAGGCAGCGGAGATACCCATCGGCCTTCTCAAAGATTTGCTGGTTGACCCACCCTTGTCTCTATACTCAGACTCGAAATCACAGAGTCCCTCCAAGTCGCAAAAGGGCGACTACGAAGGCAACGAAAATGGGGATTTGAAAATAGTACACATCAAATCCGCGGGTGATGTAGTCCACGTTTTCTCGCATATCCGGAAAACATATCGTGTTCAATGGGTGCTATTGAGAGGTGGAGGGAACGAACCTCCCAAGTTGCGACACAAGTCAAGCTCCTCGTCCATGAGGGCGACACAGAAGGGGAAACCTCGAAAGCGTTCGGAGACATCTGACGAGGAGGCTGCTCCTGCCGATGCGACACGCTGGGTCCCAATGGATCAAGTCGAACGTGCCAAGTATGTAAAAACCACGTTAATGCCCAGTAAAAGCTGACAATATTATCTCAAAGTATTGGGACTGGTGTGACAAAGGTGTGGAAACTGGTTCAGGAGCTCTGGTAATTCTCACCGAAGTCCCTCGAATGCCAAGACGCCATGTATATTTTGATCATAGCTGGGATGATCTTGCTGTATTTGTTTTTATTACAAGATGCAGATGCGCCTGCAGTTTATCAGGGCGGAAATTTCATATGCCCCGATGGCGTGAGTGAACACAGCCATTGAACAGCTGAATACACGCATCGATCTACTGAATTATTACACATTCTAGACCAAGTCTCGTCTCTCACGCAGCTGAGAATTCAAGGACAGATGCCTCGGCAAGATCCCATACTTTCTCGAGCTTCAAACCAGCCGCAGTCCTGTGAGTGGCCCAGCATCAGCGCCCTGCAAAACAATATTTACGATCGGTCGACTTACGAAAGTTCCAAGGAGTTCTGCAGCGTGCGTTCCTTGGCATTGTGCAAGATCCACATTGTCAAGTCTTGTTGGTACATACGCATGTTTCCGACACCGAAGTTAGGAAGCAGAGGTTCAGGCGCCTGTCACAGTAATGTGGGAGAGGGGAGAACGCTTTGAGAAAAAAAAAACCAAGAGCCCAAAATATGAGATACAGACCGTAACAACACCGAGGGACGCAGCCTCGGTCACGGCTTGCTTCCGACTGAGCTCACGAAGAACATAATCATCTATGACGGCATGTAAGCCCGAAGTACCTGACAGACAACGAGCCACTTGAACTTACGGATCAGAAGGCGGCTGTGGGGCTCCATGGCTTGACGGACGTTGTGGAGTATGAGCGCCGACTCGTGATCAGGCCAGTCGTGAATGATGTTACGGAGCTACCCCATCCCATCAGTCAGGTCATCACGAAATGCAGTCGCTAACACAATAGATAAAAACTCACGTAGTATATATCTTTACCCTTGACAGGGACTTGGCTGAAGAAGTTGAGCTCGGCGAACTCGACTCGGTTCTCTTGGACCGCGTCGGGGCACTCACGCGCCCAAACCTAGCGAAAAAATTAAAAATTAAAAATTTGCACTAGATAAATGTAAAACAGAGCACTGACCCCTCGTGCCTGTGCGAGAGCCTCTGGCAAATCGTGAACGGTAATCTTGACGTGTTTGTGCATTTTCGCGAGGGGGCGCGAGAAGGCACCAATACCTCCACCGACATCCACAACAGTGGAGTATTTTTCGAAGGGGAATTCTAAGCAAGTGTTAGGTAAGTATTACAATCTTTGCGGACAACACTCACGAGTCAGAACAGCGAGGGAACCCATGATATAATTAAGGCCTCCCATAGAGCGATGATAACTCTTAATGCAGATCAGTTAGAATGGTGGAAGCAATATGTTTCGAGCTCATACCTCTCTCCGAGCATCCTAAAAAAACAGTATGAGATGAATGATTTCATACATGAACCGGAAATTTCTTTACCTCTTGCCTCATCCAATCGAAGAATGTGCCCGTTATGCCTTCTTTGTTGTTGGCATACATGACAGGGGCATGGCCAGGCTCCTCAGAAGATGCAGTCTTCGAGTCTTTCAAGGTTTCGTACAATACGGCTGCGCCCTTTGCAGCCGATTCGACGTGAAGGCTGACCATATGACGAGCTGGGTGCTCGCTATGGAGTATCAGAGAGAGACGGTTGTTTGCAAAGGTGTCGGTGTCCACTGAAAAGACGGATAAATGTGACATCCCTTGATAGACACAGACGCAATATACCTTCGGTATAACAACCCCTCGTAGCCAGAAGACGCAGCAACCGCCCGAGCTTCTTTGCATCGATGCCCACAATGTCAGAGAGATCGGTGACATGGATACCCTTGGGGTAATCCGAGAGAACGTTGGTGATGTTCTCTCTGAGAGCAACACGGACGCAAGCATAGTCGTACACTTGCACAAGCTGGAGGCACAAATGAATAAATAGTACCAACGTGACGGAGAACGACCAGGCAGGCTCACGTTGATGGCGGTGTGCGCGGGCGGTGCAAGAGTGGTGCACAACTGGGCGCATGCACCCTCAAGCGTCCGGACCGCGCTCTTCAGTGCGACCTGGTCGATGGCATCATCCAAGGGGTGAAGCTCAGTGGAATCGATGGAGGGGACATCGCCACCAGCTTTCTCGTATTGTGCAATAGCGTCCTGAGCTGCAGAGTTGATCAGCTTCAGGAGAGCTTGCAGCTTGGCTTTGTTGGTCGACATCGTGATAGAGAAGAAATCGGGGAACCTGGGCACCGACTCACGCATCAATCGGCCTTATAAGCTCGAGAGAGCATGGGTTTGATGCATGTGTCATCCGAGTTATCGATTTCGCTCACTCCTCTGCATCCTGTGTAGTGTTCGTGAGAAGCAAAGACAGGTAAAATCGATATACTCCAAGGATGTTACCCTAGATAGGACGCTCGACCGGTTGCCGTCTTTCGACGTCCGAGTTTTAGGAATGGGCCGTCGGGTCAAATGAAAAAAAGAAGTCAGAAGGTATTTTTGTAAACACTTTGACTCACGGTTAATCTTGCGCTGGTGAGCGTCGACTCGAAGCTGAGAAAAGAGATAAGAAAAGAAAAGACCATCACCATTATATTGCATTGCCTTGGGTCCCACCAGCCAGATGCGAATGAGAAAACTAAAACGTTCCAGGAACCACCGTACGGTCGACGGTCCAACATGTGGGAGAAAGCATCTCCCCATTTGCATTAGCTTGCCCACATGGTGCTCTGTGCACTGTCCTCTGAGTCTCCGGAGACGCCGCCGCTGGTAATACAACGGAACTTTGCCTCGGGTCGCTACTTTTGGTTCTTCGTCCGAAAGATGGGATGGAACACAGTGAATGTAAACATTCGTTATTATGCTCCTAACTTTTTCGAGTGGGGAAAGCTAAACGTGAGACTCGGAACTACGGTTTCGGTCCTCGCTCCATCAAACTCTCTCGGCACAAGTCTGTCCCATGCTCACCAGTTACGTTGTACACGTTCCAAAAGTAGAGTCGCTGGTGAATGCTGATTGCTCACTGGCACATGCTACTGGCCAAGTTCGAATTAGATAGCTTTCCAGGCATTGTGATCAAAGTCCATTGAGAAATCTCATAGCCTTCACGGTGTATGGAACGTAAACATCACCAGCCAGCCGGACCCTTTTCTTTCGCTTGCTCATGCCCATGACGTTTATAAACATGTACTCATACGTAGTCTTACAAGGCAAAGTGATAGCATACGTAACGTTTACTACTAAAGTTCATGGCGTACGTAGCAAATAATGAGATCAAGTCAAGTTCCAAGAATAATTATGCAACATCGCACTCAAGAGAAAACGAAATGCCAACAAAGGGACAAGAAAGCGGGTGAGAGCAGCATCAGCATCGACAAGCTATGATGGTACACTGTTGGGTAGAGGCTGCACAGCCATCTCTTGTTGGCGTTGCCAAACAAGTTCTGCCCAGAGCGGATTCGGTGGTATGTGACCAACTAGAGCACGAAGGACCTCCAGCCTGGATAATGCACATCAGCTGGGCCGCAAAGACCACGGTGCACCACCTACCATCTTGTCTTCTCCTCGTCTGAATCTGCAAAGAACAAAATCTCTTGTTCGGAAGGAAAGACGAGTCTGAAAGAGCGTTCCACAGCGATCAATGAATCAAAGTTATCCCTATGGCGACTGTCAGGATGGAGAGCTGCTGATCGTGCATCTTGAGTATCCTCCACTGCAATGGCCTTCTTCAGGTTGATGGTTGCTGTCGCTTTCTTCGTCACATCGTTGAAAGCGACGAGATTAGCACCCGTTATCCTGAACATTCGCCGTCGCCACGTCTGTAATCGGTATCTGAGGCTCAGTTCAAACACCAAAACACAACTATGCTCACCGTGCAGTCTCCGCCGTTCTGTGTCAGCGTACCCTCAAAGTAGGTAACTTTATGCCATGCAACATGCCGGAGACCACGAAGACACTCATCTAAGCTCAAGGGTAGTCGATCTGACATAACACCGGAAAGGGACGGTAGTCTGAATATCTGCAGAACAATCTCTCCAAGTTCCATCGTTTTGGCACCTCCTGAATCCTCGGAGCGTTGGCCAATCAGAGGGTACTTAACCTCCAGTAGACGGGTGTCACATCGTGTTGCGATGTCTTTGAAAGAAATCAAAGCTCTTGCAAGTGTTCCATCTTGTTTCAAGTAACGCGCTAGGTTATGCGGGAGATGGTGTGGGGCAGGGGGGGGAAGAGGGGCAGGAGGGGGTGTTGCTCGTGCGACTGGTTTTTTGGGAGAAGACGAAAGGAAGCTAAACATGCCACCCTTGGATCGCGGCGGCGGAGCTACTGGCCGAGGAGTTGGCGCAGGAGGTGGTGCAAGAGCCTTGAACTGCTTAACAATGTGAGGATCGCGGCGAACCTTCAGAGTGAGCGTAAACTCGAGTTTATTGTGTTCAATTCTGGACGAGGGACATCTGAGCTAGCGTCGGAGAGCAGCGCCAGGAATAACTTACAACTCAAATTCTTGATCAATGCGGGCATCGGGTGATAATCGTGTTTCCGGGGTCGTGACAAAGTGGATACCGTTGTTTAACGTGCAAGTCAATGCTGTGGTCTCCTGCGGTATGGGGACCTTAAGACCCTTCACACCGAGTACTAGAGGGGTTCAGGTTCTGGGTTCTGGGATGGAAGAAAACAAATACTTGCCCCTAACGAAGACTTTACCATGCGCTTTGCCTGGTTTCTCTTGAGACCGATATTCCTTGATTTGCTTGGCATACTCGTTCTACTTCCGTTAGAACGTTAAGCAAATCATACGAACATGACACGTACCATGTCGGAGGGACGCCTGACAGCCTTCCAAGCCTTACCACCATTTACATCCCCGGCGAATGATGTGTGCGAGACCTGCTCAGCATCTGCTGAGGCATAAATAGCCTCATGTTCGCGAACGCGGTATTTCTGCACCCAAAAATACGTTCAGCAAGACCACCTTGTCCGTTCATCAAATACTCACACCCCGACGTTGTTCAGGATCAAGTCTCCGCAACTCCTTTGATATACTGTCCGCCAAATGCTCCTCTTCAGTGTCGGAAATTCCAATATCAAGAAGCAGGTCAGTCTTTGTCAGGGCGCCAGCATCGCCAGTACTACGACTACGCCTTCGGTTTGGACGTTCGGCGCTCGGTGGCATCGACATGGGGCGCGGAGGTGTATAGTAGGTTATAGGCTCCTCGTCCCTCCTCCGAGCCTGCCTTCGTTTTTCCAAAATCAACTGCTCTCTTGTTCTGATGGCATCCTTGGTCGGCGAAGCAGGCGCAGCCCTTTCGTCCTGCGGGCTCCTGAACGAAGGTCCCGTGTAGACGACCGAATCTGTCGCAGCACGCTGTACCGGTACCGGTGCCGTTCCAGCGGGCAGTCCAATAGGCGCGCTACGAAAGTCTTCCGTCGAAAGGTCCATGTCCGTCTCCGTCTGCATACTGTTATCCCCAATATTACTACTTGTGTTGGCGCTGGACTGCCCGGCTTTGATGCCTTCAGTCATCAACCGGGCCCGAACTTTAGAGCATCCATTTGGCCCCTTGGTACTCGGGTCGGAGCTGCCTCTAACATCGTCCATGAGTCGATCAAGGGCAGATCGCATCTCCCCTAGCCGAATGGACCCGACCGAGTCTCGCAATCCTATCTCTAGACCACCGCTGAGGTCCAGGCTAGTCTCAAGCATTCCAAAATTTGGCTGCGAGTGGGCCGTGGGTCTTGCCTGAAGTTGTTCCATTGTGGAGGGCTCAGTAGATGGAGCACGGTCGTCCGTGATATCGGGTAATGTGCCGTCACCCATAAGATCGTCCTCTTGTTGTTCATTGATAATGACGGCGGCTGAGTTCATCGAGCACTTCTCGGCGGTCTGAATAACTGCAAACTCGGCACTGATATCAATAGCCCCAGAGGTTATATCTAAACGTTGCTCCTTCTCCTTCTCCCACTCGTTGACGTCTGCGGTCGCGGTATTTTGTTCGTCAGGAATCATTTCGTCCACTTCCTCGGATGCGGGAAACTGTGTGGCTACTGTGGGGGACCCAGAAGCAGGGGAACCCGACGGACTCTCCATGCTCCTTTTCCGCATCAGCCTCATCTGGACATCCTCTCTATTAATTCGCGTCCTCGACATACGCTCACTCTGTAGTTCCTGAGAACTTGCAAATTCGCGTAAGGGAGAGCCTGTTCTCATAGATGGAGAAGCAGATCTGAGGGCCGGCGAACCAGAGAGTCTGTAGGCGAGATTACGTGGGGAATCAGATCGTGGGCGCACGTTCAAACCCCCGGGGGAACCTGAACTGTGAGCCACCGATGGAGAAGATGGGCGCGATGCAGTGTTGTTTGTGGGGATGAGGAGAGGGGGTGTGCAGGGAGGCGATGGAATATGGAAGGGAGCACCATCGTTCTGCACAGCCCCTTCGTTGACAGAGATATAGGAAGACCCAGACGTGGCGAAAGAAAGGGGAGGTGTATGTGGAGGAGGAGTACTCGTCGAGAATGGAGCGTTGCGTGGGATGAGGTCAGATAGCCTGGGGACGTTGTCCATGTCATCAGGTCGTGAAGGATGGAAGACCTTTTGGAGCTCTGCCTCTAGGTCCAGGTTGGACAGTGACACCTCCGATTGACCAATAGACAGATTTACGGGATCCAAAGGGTCATCGAACGAAGCAAGGGTCATCTCGCTAACATCTTCCTTCACGTTGGGTACAAATGGGTCAGCTGTGAACAAAGCTACATCATTATAATCAGCGTTACGTTAGATGAATGGATGCGATAAACTCACCACCATGATCGTTCTTTGGGGAGCTTTCGCTTCTCGGTGATTGCAATTCAAATCGCGGAACGAGCAAATCCAGGTTGGAGTGCTCGCTTCGCACATGTTTCTTTGCGGGGCTAGGTGAAGGTGGCATCATATTGACATCTACCTCAACTTGGTGTCCCTGGTGCGCAACTTGAATATCTAGACCAGGAGGGACACCCATCGATGATCCTGTTGCTTGAGGAGGCGTCGAAGGAGAAGTATGCATATTATGATCCAGGTCGTCATCGGGGAAACGTTGACCGGGTATTGCAGGAGACGATACACTTGCTCGGCGCCGGGCGCGTTCTGCATGGTGAGTGCGTCTGTACGGAACTCCTTCTTCTGTTTCTGTTTCTATGTCCACGGGGAGAGAAGGGGAGCGACTGGGGGTGGAGGGAAAGCCCAGTCCGGGTAACGAGGTAGGTTGTATGGTGTCAACAGGAACGCTATCGATACTTTGGTCGGCACCGCCAAATTCGACATTCTCAATGCCGTGCTCACGCGTGCCATCCCCAGCCACGACGTTGTCCTGAGCGTGAAAATGATAAATTTCCAACTCGCCCTGTTGCTCGGGTTCACCGTAATCATCTTCGTCAGATGAGAAGAATGGGTTCTCTTCATCATCATCGTCTCTGTCATACTCCAAAACATCGCAACGTTCATCGAATGTCACCGTTTTTCGCCTTTGTCGTTTACCATCCAATGTGGGCTGATCCGCAGCGCGGGGTCCATGAAGTCGCTTTGAAACGAGGGAGGAGCGGGATGGAGTGACCGGACGAGAAGGGGGTGCGGAAGGGGGAGGTGATGGAGGTGCAGGAGCAGGAGCTTGAATTGCACCAAGTGTCTGTTTGGGAGGCAAGGGGGGCGGCTCCTCGTCCCCATCACTGACTACTCGTTTGAAGGGGCTCTTCGTGACGGGCTCTTTCTCGATGAGCCCTTGATAGGCTTTGGATTGGCGCCTTTCGCGCTTAAATGCTAATGGTCTTTCTTTCTCGGCTTGATCATGCATGGAATCGGGGCGAGGCCGTTTTTCGCCGCTAACTCGGCGAGTACCTAGTTGAAAGGGAGAATCATCGCTAGATGTAGCGGTAGAAGGTCTAGAAGGAGCGGGGGATTGGGCCTTGAAGGGCGACTTCGAGACGAGATTGCTATTTCTGACATGCTTGTAACTGGACGACGATCGTCGAGCAACTTGTGGAAATGGGGGTTTTCCATCTCGTTTGGCAATCCTGAGTGGGGTCGTCCCGAGGTTTGGGCTCGGAGACGATAATTTGCCCCATCCTTTAGCCGAATCGCGACGAATCGATGACTGAACTGGATCAGGAGAGTTTGAAAACAGTCTATCCTTCAATGCGGGCGCTGTCGAAGATCTCTGGGTGCTCATGACGAGCCCTTTGTCGACGCGTTACACGATGGCGACACTGTTTTCGATGTCGTGAGCCTCGTCGGTCGCCGAGCACGAGGGGGTTGTGGAGAAGAAAGAAAGAACGAGGGACCGTGGGAACTTTGATCAACGCGTCGACCACGTGATCGCGAAGTTAACAAACACGAATAAACACTCGCGCTGGGAAGCACAGCAAGGCATTAATGGGGTAGTGGTAACCTGGGTCGTTGCCATCGACCCGCCGGGGGTTCGATTCCCTCTTAATGCATTCTTTTTTACCCCAACCTGGTTTTCAGATCGCTGATCGTATCGATGATGCCCACTCCCGCAGACCTCAAGACTTCCCACTCCTTCCCCTCCGTTGAAACGCTCCGCACTCCCTCCTTCACCACCCATGTCTTCCATCCGTCGTACTTGGCCGCATCAAGCGCTGACTCTTTCACACAATAATCCCCCGCCACGCCGACAACATATAGGTCTGTTATCCCCCTCTCTCGTAGTCGCGCCTCCAAATCGGAAACCAACAATCCCCAAGGATCTTTGAACGCAGAATAACACTCCACACCCGCTTCCGTGCCCTTCAAAATGATCGCGTCGAACTGGTCCTCGCAGAGTGGTTCGACGAGCTGTGCGCCTAAAGTGCCTTGGATACAGTGATCGGGCCACAACACCTGCTCGAGACCACGCTCTCCAATGGACGCTACGCTTTGACCTTGGGCTGCGACGAGGTGTTTGGGAGGATAGATGGTAGTGCGCTCAAAGAGCTCTCGTCCCGAGTGAGAGGAGGCAAACGAGATATGGCCACGAGGATGCCAGTCTTTAGAGGCGTATCGGGCTTGGAACGGAAGTTGGATGATTTTCTTGACTGGATCGATGACAGATGGTCCACCTGGGACTGCCAGGCTCCCAGTGATAAAGTCCACCTGCATGTCTACGACGAGCAATGCGTTTACTGGAGTTCGGGTCTCTGTCATGGGAGATAGATAGTGAAGTTAGATCCGATATCGATGCTTATTAAAACAGAGTTCAAGCGCAGCAGCAATATATGATATCTGCAATGCAACCACAATGACAGTATAGTAGGGAAATTGGCTAGAGTGCATGTAGAAAGGGCTATTCTATTACCGAATCTGGCATGGAGTCCGAGTCCGCTGGCTCAGCTACACTCCGCTCCAGCGCTCTTTGACAATTCACCATGCCAGATCCTTCGGTGAGCCCGCTGGTGTCACGCGATTCCTCGATTCTAAATTTCCTCTCATCAGGATGTCGCACCCGCGATCGTTGTGTTCTCAAATATCATTTCCTTGCAGAAATCAATGAGATCAGATACCGGTAGCCCCTTGGCGATCCCTGCAGTATCCGATGCCTTGACCTCCGAGTCATCTTTTGCGGCTCCTCGTGACCTTCCAACGGAAATACTCTTGTTGATCTTCCGCTTTGCGTTCGAAGCATGCATCGAGTACTCTGAAAATAGCACCTCATCTTCTGAGGACGTAATCGTGTGGCGGAAAGACGATCCGTTGTCGCCCTCTTTCTTTCCGTATTCGCTCGCCTCCGTGTGCACCAGATGGTTACATATTCTCAGCAGCATCCCGGCATACTGGACACGCCAGGTCATCACAGTGGATGCTAATGCCACACCACTTACTGCCGCCAAAACTCTGCTACGATGGGTCGGAAATCTCCCTTTGAAACTCATCATCGCCAGTGACCCCGGCCCTTCTGCGCAAACTGAAGGAGATGAACACGCGCGCGTTCAGGATGTACTTGTTATCCTCCGACCACACATCGGCCGCATTTGGTCCCTTACCTTCAATGTCAAATACACTTCTTCCGTGCCTGCAGTCTGGAGAGAGAAAGGGGACGCTCAACAGCTTCGTTCGCTTACGTTGATGAGCGCTACAGATGGGGCGGCAGATCTCCCTCGTCTGCCCGACCTCCTCCCTACAAAAACTGTAAGGGATAACGGTCCGCTCACAGCTCATTCTCTGAAGGAAGTCACGCTTGGCGGATACTTCTTCAACGACGCTCTTTCGCTTGGCCAACAGCGCCGTCATTGGTTCAGCGGTATCACCTCCTTCACCCTTCGTAGTTATGCGACTATCAATGGGACCCCACTCTCCTTGTACGGGTTTGTCTCCACACTTCAAACGTGTTTATTACTGCAGAGGTTGACCGTCGATGACGTTGCTTTCGTCGACGACGTGCATGCCTCGTACAGGTTCCGACTTGAGGCTTCCGTCGTTCACATTCACAAGGTTACTGATGATGGGGCGTTCGCAACCCTCATATCACAGTCTCTGGGAACGCGCCTGAAGGAAACAGTCACCGTCACAGAATGCCCCTTTATCAATTTCGGAATCCGTAACTTATTCCGGACAAACTTGCTTTCTGTCAACCTCGTGCTAGATAGCATTGATGCTGGTTGCAGCGCCTTGGAAAAACTCATTTGTTTCTGGAATGGAGAAAACTTGTCGCTCGTCAACTGTCCTGGGTTGTCCGGCTTATTCATGCGTGGCGTTCCCACAATGCCACCTCGCCTTCGTCGGGTTCGGGTCGTGGATTGCGAACACGCCAGCGCGAGTGGCTTGATCTCCTGGGTGAAATCACGTGCGATCCAATCAGAGATTGATGCGATCATACAGGGTGAATCTGATGCCGAACCATGCATGGCTTTAGTCGAGTTACAGGTTCATGGGAGGGGTCCCTCCATCGGAAGGGAACAGGCGTTGTGGCTTTCTCAACACTTGGACAGCTTTGCTTGGAATACCGTCAATGGGGATGGTGTGCAGTATACTTGGGATGGTCTCGCTCACAAATTGATCATAACGCCTGCAAGTTAATATACATGTATTGATGCTGGAATGTCCAGTAGTTCTTTGTCCGCGTTTGTAGTGTCCTGCTGATTTCAGTACTCCTCCGTTCTTTGACTGGCTGTGACAAGTCTCAGATTGTTCGCTAGTAATCGACTTCTACAACCTAAATTATGACTGACTGCATGCACAACTTCATTTGAATGAAACAAAAGCAACCAGTTCCATTGATAGCATAGCTAAAACGGACCAGTGCTCATGTATGTATGTACATATTTCTCGGCGAAATTTCTAGCGCTCAAGAATGCGTTTTTCCGTCGACAAGATGATCCAAAGCATCGTACACAATGTATCTCAAACTAGGTCGTAGACAAATCAATGCCTTGTGCATCGATATTGGCCAGATAGATAACTTCCTCATCGAAGATAAGGAGGCCAGATTTTGTGAACATCATCTCGGGAGTTGAAGTGTTCATAAAAAACTTTCCGATCAGCGTACCCTTCGGGTTCCAGACTTGTACACCATCTCCACACCCTGAGTAGACGTTGCCATTCGTATCCAGTTGGATGCCATCGGGGAGGCCAGAATCGGCGTAAGCGAAGACCCCGCGGTTTCTGAACGTCTGCGACACGGGATCCACGTCATATTGATAGCTATTGTGCCGCAAGTAAGGATAAGTTAGGGGAGACGAACTCAGAAAATGATTTCACTTACATTGTAGCGGGATACGTTTGATTAATTCCCCCTATACTAATGGTACTTGTGTCAGTTCTGTAATTTTAATTTTACTAGTAAACTTCGGGAACACGGGAATACTGTTGTTCTGCGTACACGAATGCAGTCTTGCCGTCCGGGGTAAAGGCGATGCCGTTGGGTTCTATAATTTGATCGGCAACCACTCGTACTTGACCCGTCGATGGATCGAAGCGGTAGACCTGTCGAGGTAACATTGGTTCTGGACGGAAATGGTTCACTTGGCCATATCTGAACATGGTTCGGGTCTGGTCCTCCCTTAGGCTAATGAAAAACTTACCCGGGGTCCGTGAAAAAAATGGTATCAGTGCCAGGCAGCACCTTCACATCGTTCAGTGAGTTGAATTGCCTGCCGAAGAAGTTGTCTAGCAGAACGGTCGTGTTGAATGGCGGGTTTGGGTTGACAAGTACAACGGAAGGAGGCAAAAGTGCACGCCCGGACGTGACAAAGAGAAGGTTTCCCTTGTAAGGGCCTGTGCCTCCATTGACCATTTGTACCGTGTCAGACAGGTTCAACTGAGCAAGTGTGAGCAATTCCCCTCCAAATTCTTACTGTAAATCCCGCTCACAGGTTGAGCTTGTACATTGACTGAACCCGAAGTCTGGGCGAGTGCGATATCGACTTCCGTCATGTTGAGCATTGAAACGACGCTGTTATTGTACCATCCAGAATACGAGAGAGTACCGCCACCGTTGCTAACGAAGAAAACGACGTTGAGGTCGGGGACGTAGATTGGTGCTTCGTGAGCGAAGGCGAACCCCGGGTGTGCGGAGACAGTTCGAATGGTTGCATTCAGGCCCGTTACATTGATGAAGGCGGGATCAAAGACTTGGATGAAGGGCGGAGTGGTGTTTGTGGGATTGAAACCAACAAAAGAGTTATTTGTGCGCCAATGTGGGTAGTCGGGACCCACGACATTGTATTGGAGAGGGTCGATGTACTGAGTCGGTCAAAAATAGATATAGCTGGCACCGGGATCAAGCAGAGCACATACCTCGGCGCCAGGTGGCAATGGAAAATCGGCGGCCAGTACTGTCGAAGCTATGACAGCAGCGATCGCAAGCGGGGAGACTAACACGAACATGATTAGGTCCGCGGAGGTGCCATTGCTCAGCGATATCAATGCAGTTTTTATTCGATGCCGTTGAATGGCCGCCAAATAGATTAACTAAAGGGTCAACAAAGGGTGTACATTTGAGCGGCGGAAGCTCAGTCAGTCGCCGCATCACGCCGACTTCAAGGACTCGGCGAACGGCGGTGGTCGATCGACTGACAACTGGGGAAGACCCCTGTAAGGCTGAGGCTGTCAACAGGCTGAGCCATATACATCCGATCTCAATGCATTATTACTATTAGTGATCAAAAGGGGAAACAAATTGCAGTCTGGGCCAACAACGGCGACCCGAAATTACGTTCTTGTTCCTGGCACTGTTCCGCAATTTATATTCCCGCATCCGCGGAGATATCCAGGACGAGAGAAAGATTAGATCATGAGTGTCATGCTTTCGCGATTATCGGTACTTGAGATCAACAACATCCGTATATCCTGACAGTTGGTGGCACGGACATGTAATAACATTCCGACTCGGAGTTCGGAGTCCTCAGGCCTCAGGCTTGACTTGCGTCTTGCACGTTATGAACCACATGTGGAGAAATACCTTTTTGATCTTATCCGCTTAGGGAATTGCAACGGTTCAAGTTTGAGGTGGGGCTAGACGCGGTTAGAACGGCGGACACATCTGAGTCGCATGCGGATTCGTTTATCTGTTGCTTACGGTAATTTCTGAAGCAGTACGACGACTCCATCACTTGGGGGATAGGCTGCATCAGCAAGATGTAACCGAGCTGAAAACTAGGCACCCGAGTTATGACCCGATCTAGCCAACTTGCTGATGCAGGGGGTTTCGGTATCTTCCGAATGTGAGTTGACCAAATTAGGTGCTGAAGGTACAACCAAGGTTTGCTACTACAGTACTTTACTGTACAGTGTGTACCAGAGTCTCAGGCTAATCCCGTCAACTTTCAAGTCCCCACAGAAGGTGGCGTATAATATTGAATTTGCCATGCCACTCTTCAAGCGACCGAAAACTTGGTCTGTTGGTGACGAGTCTGCGACTTCCTCGGATCGCGAACACAGTGACGCTAGCTCTCAGCCACCAGAAAGCCTACGCGGAGCACGGAAAGAAGCTGATTGCCAAGCAAGGTTCTATAATGCTCAAGTACATAAAACGAAGAAGGTGCGCAAATCGTGATCATGTTCGTCGTACATTCTTAACATGAATGTACCAGAGGTCGAAACAGTCTTTTTTCTTCAAAGCGCGTTTCCTCTTTCCGTTCGGAATTATTCGTATGTCATTCGTTTTGTCACTCTGGTGTACTTCATAGCTCCGCAGTCGGTGTTCTCCTGGGGTTCATTCTCATACAACCTTACGATATGCAGGAGATGCATGCCCTGATGCAAGAATACGATATATCGCTTAGACTGCCTGAAATAGACTTTTCGCGTGTGGAGGTCGAATGGACACGTCTACGCAGCAATATCCCTGAGGTCTGGAAGCTGACCAATGATGGGCGCGAGTTTCAAGTTGGTGAAGCAATGAAATCGCGGGGTATCACCGCACACTATCCTGTTGTAGTGATACCGGGCATCATCTCCACGGTTCGTGATCCATGCTCTATCTGATAAATACACTTATTAACAGGACTTAGAGCCTAGAGTCTTGGTCAACTTCACCTGAATATCGGACCTTTTTCCGGGAAAAAGTGTGGGGTGGGTTCAATATGCTCTCTCAGGTAGTGTTCAACCGAGAAAAGTGGATGATGGCGATGATGCTTGACCCGGATACTGGCCTCGATATGCCGGGCGCAAAAGTTCGAGCGGCGGAAGGTATCAACGCGGCAAGCAGTTTCATGGCAGGATATTGGATCTGGTTTGGCCCGAGTTCGTGGATCGGAAGCGTACGCTCATTCTTCAATCCATTAGGGCAAAAGTCATTGAAAATCTTGCAGTCGTGGGTTACGATACGAACAACCTTCATCTTGCAGCTTATGATTGGCGATTGTCGATGTGGAACCTTGAAGAACGAGATGGATATTTCTCCAGGTTGAAGGTTGCGATTGAAGGTCTCAGGTATCTTCATGTTATTCGGTGGACGATGCTGTTGCGGTTCTAATCTTTGATATAGGAAACGTCAAGGTAAAAGGGTTGTCTTAGTCGCTCACTCTATGGGTGCTACGGTGTGTAGCAGGTTTATTCTAGTCGTTTTATTCATATGGGAGGATGGCAGGTCACACTTGTAAGAACCCTGATTGCATTTCTTGCGAAGAGAGATTAACCCTATCATGGCAGTATTTGTTCGTGATTTATTGCAGTCAAAAACCTATTTGACTGAAGTTCAGTAATGCCAGCTTCAAATGGGTCGAGTCCCCTGCACACGGCGGTGGCGGCCCTGATTGGGTGGAGGTCAGTTTTGATACGGTTCATTTTCATTCCATGATTTACATGATCATTAGAACCACATTGAAACCTTCCTAAGTATCGCCGGAGCATACCTGGTAAGCATTATCCTTAACATTTTGCACTCGACTCAAGTCAACTTGCAGGGCACAGTGAGCATTCCAAGATATGTTTGTGTGACTATGGTAATCATGGTATCGATGGTGCATCCAGACCAAGGCAATGACTGCTTTCCTTTCGGGTGAGATGAGAGATACCGTGGAAATGAACCCTGTTGGAGCGTATGGTGAGTACCAAGAACGATCACTTGCAATGATATGACCACCTTACCTCTGACCTAGTACTCGAACGCTTCTTTTCCCGGAGCGAACGCCAGCAACTATTTCGTAGTTGGGCTGGAAGTGCAAGTCTATGGGTCAAGGTTTGATACTCATAGAGTATGCTTATTGCTGATCTCATTGTTGGTACCCTAGGGAGGAGATACAATATGGGGCAATGAGACATGGGCACCTGACGACGAACGCAATGCTTCTTACTCGCATGGCTCACTCATCTCTTTCCGCCAAGAAATGCTTGGTGCAAATAGCACAGGTATTAACCAACATGCCAAGAACATGACGGCAGAAATGGTTGAGGACTGGATTCTTGATCACACGCCGAACACCTTCCAGGTCGAGTATTACTTCTTACGGCGTTCCACTGGATGCATAAACTAAATTTCCTGTTTTCCGGTAGAAAATGATATTGACCAATTACTCCTATGGGATGGAGCGCGATGAAAACGTGCTGGCCAGAAATGATTTTGACTACAAGAAATGGACCAACCCCCTTGAGATAAGGTATACGGAGATGTTCCTGCGTATCGCTGAGCTTACAGGACATGTTCCCAAGGCTTCCGAACGCCCCAACGATGAAATTCGTTTGTGTCTATGGGCATGGAAAGGAAACAGAGGTGTGTGCAATACTGCGAATTATTTTTTGTGGTGTTATTCATTTGCACATATTCTCCCAGCGGTCTTATTGGTAGGTCACGTTAAGGTACTCGCCGTGCGGAACTCCGCATCACTGTTTTCAATCGGTAGGTATGCTCATGCGCCACGAGTGCCGAACGAATCAACAGTGGATACCAAACTGTCGAAGGAACGATCGGCGGAGCCCGGCGACTCTACCAACTTCCACTTGGACCGTGCCTCTCGATACCGCTCAAGTTGGATTGACGCAGAATATACGAACGAGATCCTGACTCCGAAGGCAGGACAATTTAGGATGAACGCTTTAATGTTCTTACAATGGCTATCTAGGTTCGCAACGGTGTGAAGATGGGGGAGGGTGACGGCACGGTTAGTCTTTTGAGCATGGGAGCGATGTGCGTTGAGGGGTGGAAGCGTCCTCGGTGGAATCCAGGAAGCATCGATATTACGACAGTGGAGGTGCAGTGATTGTTTGATGCAGACATGGATTCAACTAAAATAGATGTTACCCTCACAGCTTCCTCACCGCCCTGTGTCCAGTATTCCCCGCGGTGGGGCCAATACAAGTGACCACGTCGACATTCTTGGATCCACGAGGTTGAACGAAATTGTTCTCAAAGTGGCTACTGGTGTGGGTCACGAGATCGAGGAGAGCTTCGTCTCCCGCATACGAGAGTATACTCAACAAATAAACTGGGATTGAGGGGATGTCATTACTGCATATGATCTTGGTTGACAGTGTTCACGAATTAATGGGTTCAAAGCTGCTACTGGCAGGTTCCGAGAAACCTGAGGAACATGCTTGAACACTAATTTGGCAATTCCACCTCTCGCATTTGCTTCGATGTCCCGTTGGCGCGCAGTGTATGGTGTCTTCTTCGTCCGATTTGCCCCTTGCATCGTTTTGTGGCTAAATGATCCACAACTCAAATACTGGTGCCACTGGAGTGGCGGAGTCTATCGACTCACTCGCGACTGCATTTGACTACATTATTGACATACCTTGACTGGCAGTGATACTACTAGCACTGCATTACATGGAACACACAATTCCAACCGTAAGTCCTAGTTATTCATCATCGATGATCGTCACGTGGTTCACCGGACTGTCTGCAAGCACACGCAAGTGCTTGTTATTGGTGGTGGGCCCGCAGGAAGCTACGTCGCGGCAGCGCTGGCAAGAGAAGGCATCCAGGTTGTGTTGCTCGAAGCGGCGCAGTTCCCTAGGTCAGCTTCGTATGGTCATTTCAAATGCGCTTCCCGCGCATTTATATATGATGGTACAGATATCACATTGGCGAAAGTCTGATCCCATCTGTCCGCCACTATCTCAGGTTCATCGACGCGGAACAAAAGCTTGTTGAACACGGTTTCACGCGCAAGGTGTGATACTACGTTGTTGAACTCGCTGAGTCCAAACGTATGTTACTTTTGCAGCCGGGTGCAGCAATCAAGTTCAATCAATTTAAGCGGGAAGGATGTATGTGACCCACACTCAATTTTCATTCCTGGTCAGACGTTCATACCTTTTGTCGCCTCAGACACCGACTTCGTCGCGTTGGGTCATAGTAACAGCTCCTGGAATGTGGTGAGTTTGTGATCGATCGAACCTTGTTGATACAATCTTGATTGGTGGCGTATAAGACGCGCGCAGATTTCGATAAGCTACTTCTTGATCATTCCAGAGAATCTGGGGCATACGTGTACGAGGGAACAAGGGTGATGTCGATTCGCTTCTCGGACGAATCACGACCCGTATGCGCTGAGTGGAGGCAGTCTCATCCGACCAACCATTCGGGGACGATTTCCTTCGACTTTCTAGTTGATGCAACAGGACGGGCTGGCCTGATGTCTGACCGATACTTGAAAAATAGACACTATAATGAATCGCTGAGGAACATTGCACTCTGGGGATACTGGACAGGAGTTGGGACATACGGTGAAGGGGCCGAGCGAGAAGGCGCTCCGTGGTTCGAGGCGTTGACGGGTGGGTGCACTCGTGTTCTAGAATCCCTGTATTAACTGGGTTATAGATGACTCGGGTTGGGCTTGGTTTATCCCGCTTCATGATGGCACGACGTCCGTTGGTGTTGTCATTAATCAACAATGGTACCGCAAGACACTTTCGGGGACGTCGACGTCTGCACGATATCAAGCCCTTCTGTCACGCGCCCCAGGCTTAATCCTCTTGATTGGTTCCGGGAAATTGGTGTCGAAACCATCATCAGCCGACGGTGTCCACAGTTCTACAGATACATTGGTGCAATCTGCCTCGGATTTCAGCTACTCGGCACCTCAGTACGCGGGGAATTCATTTCGTATTGTTGGCGATGCGGGAGGTATGCACGATGCCCGCTTTTTGTGACCACTCGTTTCTTACCAGATGTAATATAGCATTCATCGACCCACTATTTTCGTCTGGAGTTCACCTTGCGATGACTTCTGCACTCTCGGCAGCAGCTTCCATCTGCGCATCCATACGTGGGGATTGTACAGAAGGTTCTGCCGCAACATGGTACACAAAAAGATTCACGTTGAGTTACACAAGGTAGGACATAAGTTAACAGCTCCGAAGGTAGCTGAAAAAAGGATATACGATAGATTCCAGATAGTCGTATTGAGTGCCTATCAACAGATTCGAGCGACCAGACTCCATATTCTCAACGACGTTGATGAAGATGGTTATGACAGAATGTTCGCGTCCATCCGTCCAGGTAAGTGTAAAATGACTTGTAGGATTTTTATTTTTATTTAATGGACCTACTTTCGTTTAGTCATCCAGGGAGTATCTGACATGGGCGAGCAGTTATCTGAAGGAGAACTTCAGAACGCCTTAGACTTTTGTAACAAAGCCTTTTCCCCCACCTCCCCAGAACAACGTGCATGTGTCCTGCGTTATGGGTTACCGGATGATCTTTTCGACGTCTCCATGGCACCAGTAGACCCCAAAGAAATAGACGTCACTTTGCGCAGGTCGACGATAGACGCGCCCTTGTTCGGCGGGAGTCTGACACAAGTCGATGATGCGAAGATGGTGATGGAGCAAGTCAATGCTCGTCGAGTGGTGCATCGAGAGTATCTTGTCAATAACCTGGAAGCAGAGGAAATTGATGGTTATGTGGTAAGGTTGCGGAAAGGCTCCCTTGGCTTATCGAAAAGAGGATAGGCATCTTGATTAATCAATCAATAATGCTGTAATTGTAATTTAGCCCGTACCGTCGAATTCTCTCCTAGGACGGAGGTGATACTCAGCACTAAGGTTGGATGGTAAATATTTTTCATTGAGTCGACTGTGATCGGACCTTTTTGTCGGCTAGCGTCCAAGCAAACAATAAGTGGAATGCCTAAAGCGGTAGTGCTACGATTCTGCCGGTGTCATGGTTGACGTTGAATTCGAACAAGCCAGTGTACTTGATTGATCTTTTAATCCGAAGGGACTTCAAAGTCCTTCGATCAGTGGCGACTCTCTATGTGGGCATCCCAAAAACTACGCTGTTGGCATGCAACCCAGAGTCAGGCCAGGAATTCCTCCCGACTACGCAAACTCGTCGAAATGCACCTCATAGGCCCTTTCTTGTTCCTACTATTGATATCTAGTGTCGCACGCGCAACTCCAAGCTTGACCACTGTGGACCGTCTTACTGGAAAGGCTACGCTCAAATTCTTTACTGCAATCAATACCATTGGTTTTGACAATCTTGCGGAGAAGGACCGAGCGCGCGCGCAATCTGCCCTGAAACATTTCCACATCAGCAAACGCGACTCTGGTAGCAGTAGGACCCTCAGTGTCACAAATGCTGCGGTGTGCTATACGGCTGAGATTGGTGTTGGTACTCCTCCTACAAACTGTATGTCTGCCATCCATGCTTTTCGTCGCCGAGTCTGAAGGATTATAGATACCCTGTTGATCGATACTGGAAGTTCCAATACCTGGGTCGGAGCGAGAAGTCAATATATACCCACCAGTTCTAGTGTAGACACCGGAGGCATTATGGTATGACATAGTTGTCTAACCATTCCAGATCTTGAATTTCACAATTTCATAGTGGGAGAACTATGGTTATGGCATGTTTGTCGGAGAGGTCTGGCTTGACACTGTCACTCTTTCGCCCGACTTGGTGATCGGCCAACAAACCATCGGTGTTGCTAATTGGACTCATGGATTCAATGATATCGACGGTATTCTCGGCCTCGGTCCCACTGACCTAACTGTAGGTACTGTCAGTAATGCGCCTGGAGTTGCGACCGTCGCAGACAATCTGTACAGTCAGAGAACAATCCCTCAAGAAGTACTAGGCATCTTTTTCGCCCCAGCCTCTGGGTCTGATACCAGTGGGGAACTCACATTCGGTGGATATGACAACTCAGTGACAACAAGTTCGGTGAACTATGTTCCACTCACGACTACGTTCCCTGCGTCGGAATTTTGGGGCATCGATCAGTCGATCTCTTATGGCGGCACAACTATACTGTCGTCGACCTCTGGTATCGTTGACACCGGCACTACCCTCATTCTCATTGCCACAAGTATGTGCCTGAGTGATGACTATCCAAATACATACTGACAATCTAATTTTTCAACTCTGCAGATGCGTTCCGACAATACCAAACTCTAACGGGTGCAGCCCTAGATCCCACTACTGGTCTCCTGAGCATCTCTTTTGCACAGTATGCTAACCTGCAACCGTTGTCATTCAATATCGGAGGTACCTCTTATGATCTCATTCCGAATGCGCAAATCTGGCCTCGTGCGCTAAATCACGTTATGGGCGGGAACTCCCATACGATATATCTTGTTGTGAATGACATCGGTTTCCCGGATGGACTTGCCTTTGACTTCGTCAATGGTTATACCTTTCTGTATGTCGTTTATTGTCCACGAATGTTGCTCCTAACATTCTTCACAGCGAACGCTATTACAGCGTCTTTGATACCGAGCGTCGGCAATTTGGGATCGCTGAGACGATTTACACAAACGCCTACACAAATTAGAAACTTCCAAAAATGCAATACAACTTTGGTCATCTTATCATTCCTGTTCCGTGCCATAGGCAATCTTCGAACATCGCTTTTCCAGTCTGAAGTAAGAATCGATTTGGATGCAAGACGGGTATACTGTACATGCCATCATCACCAAGTGCTTGATTAGATTAATTTCGGTGCACTTTCACATGATTCCTAGTAGTCCCATGCCAGACTTCAACTGGTCACACGATCGTTTCAGACCTCTCCTCGTTCTTCTGTTGAAGCCTCTTCACACACTGGTTTTAAGATGAAAGATGAACGGTGCGTTCACCAAGTATTATCTCTTCCATCTGGATAGCTTGCTAAAGACTCATTCCGGCCGTATGCATCATGACTGTGGCCAAATTCGCATTTGACAGAGGAGTTAACTCTTACATACAGGTTCAGTCTGTTATCGTTATCTTGGTTTGTCGCGTGGATTTGCTTGAACTTTGCCTCAGATGCACCGCTGAGGAATGGTATGGTAGCCTCTTTTTTTCTTCTTCTTTAGCTGACCATTGATTCTTTCCTCGTGTGTAACAATACACATGCGGATCGAATCTTCGAATACCTCCAACCATGGTGAAGAGCATTTGCAATACTTGCGCCACATATGCGATCCCCAGATCTTACGCATGGCTCATGTAAGTTACATGATAGGGAGGCCCCATCGAATGCATGCTATATTTCACCATATAAGAAAGGGATACATGGTACTTAAGTGCTAGAGATGGACCTCGTATGTCTCGGCATTCGCAATGTTCCCTTCTAAAGTCCTCCTGTCGCTAGCCTTCATCGACTTTGCTGCTGTGAATGCCAGCCCCCTCAGTCGTAGCATCAGAAAGGCTACACTCAACTTTTCCACGAGGATTAACGGCACTGGCACGCTTAATGTTATCGAGCAGGACCGTGCTCGTGCTCAGACTTTCAAGAACGCTAACCATGATCAAGGCAAACGCGGCACTTCTTTCAGTGTCACGAACTCTGGAATGGTATACACTGCTCAAGTTGGAGTTGGCAATCCCGCAACCGACTGTACGTGGATCAATCGCTGATCGTGCCACGAAAGTCAAGTTGTCGCAGATAAGCTTCTGATCGACACTGGAAGCTCCAATACCTGGGTCGGAGCTGACAAGCCATATATCAAGAGTAGCACAAGTAAAGACACCGGAAACTCTGTTGTAAGCATTCTGTCCCTATTTTCCACGTCAAGCTTAAGGGTGATCGCAGTCGGTGTCTTATGGCGTTGGAAGCTTCTCTGGAGAGGAATATATTGATACCCTAATGCTCGCACACGGTCTGGTAATTGAAAACCAACCCATTGGTGTTGCCAACTCCGTCAGTGGTATCTCTGACGTAGATGGAATCCTCGGTCTTGGCCCCGCCGACCTGACTTCTGGTACTGTCAGCAACGCGAACCCAGTTCCTACAATATCGGACAACCTTCTGTCCCAAGGAATTATATCTGAAGAGGTTCTCGGAATCTACTTTATCCCGGTTTCTGAGTCCCACAGTGACGGAATACTCACGTTTGGCGGTTATGACAACTCAGTCATCACCAGCTCAGTGAAATACACTTCCCTTACGACAACCTCCCCTGCTTCAGGATTCTGGGGTATTGACCAGTCCATCTCTTACAGCGGCATCACTATCTTGTCGACGACTGCTGGGATCGTCGATACCGGTACTACCCTCGTTCTCATTGCTTCAGGTGCGTGACAGGATTTCTCAACCACTCTTTAATCCATCATATTCACATTGTCCCTTACAGATGCATTCAAGAAATATGAATCGGCAACAGGCGCCAGCTTAGACTCTGCTACCGGCCTTCTCACCATCTCCCCCTCGAATTATGGCGGCCTTAAAATGTTATCTTTCAACATTGGAGGCACTTCCTATGACCTCTCTCCTAACGCACAGACCTGGCCTCGTTCACTCAATTCTGCCATAGGTGGTAGTTCTAGTTCGATTTATCTCATCATCGGCGACATTGATAGTTCATCCGGAACTGGGCTCGACTTCATCAATGGACACACATTTTTGTACGCGTTTTTTTCGTGAATTCTCCTGTGGATACTTAGCGCCCGTGAACCTATTTCAGGGAACGCTATTACAGCGTTTTCGATACTACCAACGGTCGTATAGGATTTGCCACTACGGCTTATACTGATGCCACCACCAACTAGATGTTTCTTATTGTTCATTTCATTCGTTCGTACGTCATATACCAGTTTTTTTCAGGATACGTCTTCGTTGTGATCGGAGATGATCACACATTTGGGTGATAGACTCAGATAG
>JBBPME010000218.1:0-35563 GCA_038090155.1 Rossbeevera pachydermis
GTTTAGAATGGATATATCTCTGGAGCCTCTGAGCCAAATCACATGACCCTGGGGACCGAGTTGTAGCTAAGGGTTTGTACTATGTTTGTCTTTACCAAAGCTAAGCGAGATTCCCACAGGTGATTGCAGGGCGCTTCATGCCCCAGTTTGGAGTTAAACATTGGAACAGTTTTTGGAGTCACTGTAATTAACACAACCACCAACCCTTTGAGAACATCATACTCATTTGACTCTTCATCCTCTAACTGTCCTAGTGTATCACACTTCAATGGATGGCTTCCACTTTGGTTTCAAACTCCAATCTCTATCTTTTGCCACCCCTCATGCCACCACAACTGATTCCTCACATGGTAGATCTGCTACTCCATCCTTGTGCATTGTCTCCTCTCGAAATGGATCTATGGTCCCCTCTCCTTGTAGCAGATCTGTGGTTCCATCTTCTTGTGGTGGGTCTACAGCCCCTACATCTCACAGTGGACCTATTGGCCATGCTTGGGGTGGTTCCATTGTCGCGGATGCTGGACTCTCAGCCCAGTTGGATGATAGATCTCATATGTCTTTAATGCAGACCTATTTGACATACAGCCTAGAAGAAATGAATCGGCAGTTACGCCACTCCTTGGATGGATTGCACCCCCCACCATACAACAGTGGTATAGGTGATGAGAGTGAAGATTCTGTTGGCCCACAGTTCCACCAGAGAAATTTTGCAAGTTGCACACAAGACAAGCCATCCATTGATGAAATATTGCCTGATAAGGATGATCACATGGCCGAGAGGATTCTTCGACTGGGAGATAAGTAAACTGATCTCCCCCATGAATACTGCATGTTAGTGTGTATGTATATATTAGATCCTGCCAGTCACTCAATTGCTCACTGTGTCCCCAATGATTGCAACATCAGTGAGTGCCTATGAATTTGTAGATGAGATAGCTGACTTTTGATACAGATCCTATCTTGCTTGTGAAGGAATGTTCCAACAATGGCTTAAATGAACATATTCACACTGATTCTGATAATCCAGGAACAGGTAGGCACACTGCAACACACACATCCAAGTAACAACTTGTTAATACCCACAAAGCCACTAGTACCATGATGTCATTAACAAACACCACTGGCGCAACCATTTCCCTTGTCCTCCAGATCCATCAATCCTTTGTTGAATGAATATAGATGTGTTCAACAACTTCGTTTAATTGCGCAGTAATAACTGCCAGTTGTTGCAGAATCTGCTCTAATGACATCTTCTGTTGGGGGGAGGGGGTGTCGGATTATGAAAGTAGCTTCTGCTTCATATCCGTGTGTATCTTCTTGGAAGTTGACTAGAGGACCTTGTCCAATCAACAAGTCCAGAAACTATTTCCTTAGCCAATAAGGCCACTCGTCTAATGCTGCAAGGTTGCTGAGCTGTCTGTGCTTGATTGGAATTTGTATTGGGTCAGGTATTTCTTCCCACTGTGGGATTTCTTGCCTTTCTCTGGTGGCACTGAAGTTGCCTAGAATGAACTTGACAATGTCTCTGTCAAAATCCAGCTTTACTATTCCCTTATCAGGTGATACTCACTAAGAGACCAACAACTGATACTTTAAATCAGGTGATATTCACAAAGAGACCAACCACTGATTGTTACACTTGGTCTGGATAGGAATGAGTGTAGCCTCGAGAAAAAGGTCTTGGAGCAAGGGACAGGAGCAAGGAGTCTTGAGGAGCGAGGGATCAAGACAATGAAGGGCCAAGGGGACTAAGGAAGTCTTGAAGATCAAAGGGATCAAGACAATGAGATTCTTCAAGGGTTGAGGGATCAAAGACAAGGGTTTTGAGAGCAACAAAGACAACCTTCAAAGCTTGGATCGAGCTTAAGGGTTGAAGTGTCCTTTCAAGTGCAGGACAAGGTCACACAGAGTTCTCAGGGGACAAGGGATATATTCCAAGATGTATCTAGGGGATACTTGAGGAAGTCAAGGTTAGAGAAAACTAGAGGCAATGTGGAGTCGCTTATAAATAGAAAGAAGAAACAATAAGACTGGCTATGATTGGTCAAAGAAAGTGGTGTCATAGAATGTGATGGAAGGCTATGGAGTGTGTAGGTAATTTGCAGTATGAACAATAAGAAGCTGTGGATGGCTAAGTGTACATGAAAGCAATGACAGAAGGAAGAACATAGAGGAAAGGGAAGAAAAAGAGGAGGAGTCCATATGAATCGTAACACTGATCTAGATTTACCTAAAAAGAGAATATCAGGGTCACAAGCCCCAAATGTGTGCTGAAGGGTAGAGTTGGAGAACCAGGATCTGCCTGGCTACAGCTGACATTTTAGTACACTAAGACTGTGAATCTTACAGAAGAGATCATGATTCTGTTGTTTGCACAGTATCGACTCCACTGTGCTGACCCACTCTGCACTAAGGGATTGATCCTTGTTTTTATGTGGTCAGAAGGGTTCACTTGAACATGATCTACCCTGACAATGTGAACAGAAGCGATGCCAGACCAGCATATATGCAGCAGTGGTGAATCGGTTGCTTTCCAATAATGATGCCTGATCAAGGGTTCTCTTTTTACTTCTGATAGTAGAAGGGTTCCCCTTAACTCTGGGGTCTGAGTATACAAGTGGTGGGTAGAAAGAGTAGTCTTGTTCTAATAAAGGCAACCTTTGAAAAAGTTTAGGCACTGCACTCAAATGAAAACTTGGTAGACAGAAAAGTGTTGGAAAAGGGTATCCAACAAGAACAAGACTGGCTTGTTCCATTGCTGCATTCAAGTATTTATACTACTACTACATGTGCACAGACCAAGCTGTGTCTGACGAAGGCTCTACTACATGTGTCTACAATGAAGCAAGGCTATGCTTACCATGATGCTAAAGTGAGGCAAGGCAGTGTGGAATGGAAGAGAAGTGCTGCCTTGCTGAATGCACATGTAAGTCTAGATCATGATGTCATAGTGACATCATATTACATAATGTGGTGTGATAAGATAACAGATAGAGGACTGAGCACTTGTACTACATTTTAGGGCGCTCTGGACTTCAACATAATAAAAGAAAGAATATAGGCACTATAGGTGCTAAAGTGAATTTCTAGTGATGACCACTAGGATTTGCAACACTAAATATAATTGTGAAAGTTTCCATAATATAAAAAACTATGATTCTGTGGGTTATACCTTCCAACCTGAGTTCAATGTCAATCTATGTCATAGCTTTGTAAATTATAACTACACTCTATATCGCATTGATTAGCAATGCATTGCACTCAGGTTGAGAGATGTTCTAATTATTGTCATTGAAACTGATTTTATATGGATCATGTTCTTGACAACTACTTGAAAGATGATAGTTTATATCCTAAATATAATTTTCTTTTGTGAAAAATTCTGATATTTTCTATCAACCCACTCAAAGAAAATACCTGAGCAACTGTGTTGTAATACTGATATAAAGGACAATGAAAGTTAACAATGAAAGTTATCTGTGATATGATGTTATATAACTATATCTATTTGTCACAGTTTTCCTGAAGTAAGAGTACATACCAAGGCATAGAAGATACGATGAATCAATGTAACTTGCGTCGCTTTCTTCCCTGTATCTAGTAAATATCGTTTGTCATCACGTGAACTTGTGTTGGACCTACAAACTGCCTTCTTTCACCGTTTCCTATGACGAACAGCAAGCACCCCCTTCAAGTCGCGCAGCAATCCACTGTGGGATGAGTTGTTATGAAAGCTGAGGTCATCTATGTTTTCACTAGCTTGCACGAAGATTCTAGGCTTTTGCAAGTCCTCCCGATTTTCCAAAGATTGGTAGATGGAACTCCATTGACAAAGCTTGATCAGGCATCCGGCTACCAGCTGGATTTGACATAATGGATACTCGTCTATAGCAAGAGAAAGAAAGCGGACTCGAGAACGTGAATGTATGTATGGCTGATGTTGGGGTGTCCGCTGCCATAAGCTGCCAGGTACCCTGAAAATTAAATTTCTCATCAACATATACGCTGCAAGGAATCTGAGCGAACTTACCGTACGGGTGGACTGGCGAGCACCTCCTACAAGTGGATCGTTTGGATTGACTGTTTTGCAAAGATCCCAGTCGACCACTCGACAAGCAATCCACTTTCCGAAGTCAGCGCACTCGAACCGCAGTATGTTGTCGCCATTGCCGGCGCTCATGTCACGATAAAGGATTTTGCATTTCCAGACATACTGTACTGTTCAAAGCTGCGAGAACTGTGTGCACCACATTCTTCTGCATCGGAAGGTTTTCAACTGTTCACCAATATCAATATCGTCCAGAATTGATCGATGGTACTGGTGGGGAGTGAATTCATGTGCAGACTTGTGCCTAATGCACATCAGCATATCGATTGGTGTGTGTAGAGTGATAGGTATCTTCGCCAATGTCTCCAGAGGCTGAACATTGCATACACATGCGCTATTAAGGATTGTGTATACTTCACTCTCCTTCATCATTCCGTTGCAGGCAACGCTCCACGAGTCCTTGAAGAAGGTAATAAAGTTTCTTTGGATGTCGTAAGCAATTGGTGTGCAGGTGATTTGATGATGTACTTGCTGCATTTTGACTCCGGTGTCCTTGAAGATCGGTGATGACGAGGAGTTGCTGGCATGCAGAATCTTGTGTCAGCGTGGCTTTCAGAGCCTCTACCCACATGAGTCCACGAATACGGCCATCATGTCCTCGCACAGGTCTCTGTGGCGGGTGAAAAAGTCCAATAGCACCATATCTTGTTGGAAGTAGATAGGTGCGGTGATGATGGCACTGTAGAAAACAGTGCCACTAGTCCGTGATTATGTAATATAGTGGCTGTACTACCGCACACCGTTTGCTATCTGCGTGATTTCCAGCAGGCGCCACTCCAATCAAATCGTATGGGCCGTGCGTAATGAGGCCCCTTGGCTCATGAATGGTTTTGAGCTTGAAGCGGGTCGTCCTTCGTCCGTGATACCGTGATACAGGTCAGGAGGAGATTTTCCTCCACTTTGCTTTTGAAGGAGATATGCATGTCGCTCAAGGTGATGTTTTCTTGGTGGATACTTCCTTGTCTGGTGAGTGTGAGGTACTTAATTAACCAGAAAACTTTATTTCGTGTTGTACATGTTGGCCAGGAGGAAAGAGTCACAACTCTTGAGGGGGCAGCTATTTCAGTCAGCTCTTAGTCATTGCTATCTTTGTCAGCACGGCAGATTTGTCATCCCGTTCACTCGTTCCTTATATACCAAGGGCCCTGCTCCTCCTCGTCACCCACGTCGGACCTGTACGCTGTGAGTCTCTTTTTCGTTTGTGTCTTTCACCTGCACGCGATTCGCACCGAAAATCGTGGATTACATGCAAGGACCGCACGGATGGTGCTGGATGGAATGCCATCACATCGGATGCACCCACTCAATCCAGAACTGATCACTCGTATCCAGATATCCTGCTAAAATGGGTCGCCGTCCCGCTCGCTGCTATCGTTACTGCAAAAACAAACCCTACCCAAAGTCCCGCTACAACCGTGGTGTTCCCGATTCTAAGGCATGTTTTTTCCCTCTCCTCGTGCAGCAAGGTTCAGCTTACCCTTCTTCGTTAGATCCGTATCTTTGACCTGGGGCGAAAGCGTGCCTCGGTGGACGAATTTCCCTTTTGCTGCCATCTCGTTTCGGACGAATATGAGCAACTCTCGTCAGAAGCCCTCGAAGCCGCTCGTATTTGTGCCAACAAATTCGTCACCAAGACGTCCGGAAAGGACTCCTTCCACTTGCGTGTCCGTGTCCACCCTTTCCATGTTTTGAGGATCAACAAGATGTTGTCCTGTGCCGGAGCTGATAGGTGCGTCCTTTCGTTTCTGACCGATGCGACTGCGGTTTGATAAGCTGGCTTCAGGCTCCAGACTGGTATGCGCGGTGCATGGGGCAAGCCGTACGGCACTGTTGCTCGAGTCAACATTGGCCAGATCATCCTCTCAATTCGTTGCAAGGATTCCAACGCTAATGTCATCCAAGAGGCTCTCCGCCGTGCCCGTTACAAGTTCCCTGGTCGTCAGAAGATCATCGTTTCCAAGAAGTGGGGTTTCACAAACGTCAATCGCGAAGAGTACATCAAGTTGAAGGAAGAGAAACGCGTGTTGCAGTATGTGTCTTTCCCTCAGCGGCCATACTTGACCGATCTAATGACTGTGTGGCAGGGATGGCGCCTATGTGCAGTACATTCGCCCAAGGGGCCCTCTAGAGGCTAATCTGCGCGCGCAACTCAAGGCCTGAGAGGCTACATATATTATGTATCCAGTTCGACCTAGCAGTACGTTCGAAGTTAACCTGATGTATGAAGATTCCGAGAGTATGACAGTTTTGAGCCGCATCCTAAAACAGCGCAGAATTGCAACGGTTGTATGCATGGCTGAGAAAAAGCAAAGAGAAGAACTCTCTGATTCTTTGCACTACTTAAGCGTCAGGGACCACCAGGAATATTTCACTCCCGGACCTTATTGAACACACCGATGTTACGGTAGCAAGATTATCACGTTCCCGACAGTTCCCGATGGAAGTTCCGTTGCTCACACTCACTGGCAGGTGAGATCTCTCGTTGGAGAACTCTATAGTATTGTCAAGACCTTTGCCACTGCTACCTCGCCTCCACCTCATGCCCCTCATTTGGCCTACGCCACTGGCACACCATCGACTTCGAAGCGTTCTGTCCGGATTACTCGGCCACGACCTTCAAAATTTATTCCAGGCTGCGGTCCGCTCGCGCTTCTTCCATTTATGAAATATTCTGTAACAGGGACATCTCAGGGTTTGTGGGCCGCGTGAGAAAGGGAATTGTGATGGCTAGCAATGCCCAGACTTGTTGGCGTGGGTGCCGAGCTTACTATGTGGTTGTTGTTAACTTGTTGTGAGCTTTCATTCTCGATGATGCTCATTAGCACCAAACGAACAATGCGAGCTGTGGGGTAACTGGCCTGGCTGGAGGAAGGATGTGAGGAAAAACGTCTCAAGCATGCAAGGCCTTCAAAAATCAAACGTCACTTCACTCGTTAATCATACTCGCCCAAGTCGTACCTTACTGCCACTCAGCTGCCACATCGTACATTATTATTCCGCACCCCAACGCCGCGTATGAAAAGGGCACTGAGACAAGATGTGTGGCATCTAAAATGACCGGTGGGAACGGCACACCGAGTAGTATATCCACTAGCTTCGGGGCATTTGCGCAAACGGAGTTGTGGCTGACCCTGGCCCAGCTTAGTTAGACTGCCCCCCAGTGTAGAAAATAAAAATACTTGATTCCACCCACTTCGAAATATATTAAATAAGGTCGTCCCCGCCACCGGCGGGTGTATCGATTGTATTTAAAACGCTTCCTCGATGTGTGGGACCCATCGTAAAGTATTCGTACAATCCGCTGTGAAATCATGTTGCAATATTCCTCAGTGTCCTCCAGAGCGTCGTTCATTTGGGTATCATCATGATGATCACGCCCTGAGGCAATTCATGGGATGTACCTGAATTCAGGTGTCTAGGAACTCCAAGGTTAGCATCGACCCTCCATCCCACCCCCAGGCACAATGCTCACTTTATCAGCCAAGTCGGTCATGTCCACGGGTGCATTGAGATCGGGAGGTCCATGGGACGCATCTCGTCGTGCATTGTCCCATCGGTACGAGAGGTAGAGTATGACGGCAAGCGTACCACCAAGTGCATTCAGACCGCACGTAGTGCTAAAACCGCGGCTATGGGTTCATTAGTAAAGTCTTGAACACACAATGGTGAACACGTACAGGTACCGCGGGCCGTCGACGGTCGGGTAGAGGTTAGTGCCCAAGATTGATCCACCCTGACCGATGGCCATGAACATGGGTATGCCAGTGGCCCGTTTGGACTCCGAGCCGAGGTTATGCGCGAACCACGCAATGACGATACCAATGGCCGTGTATGTTCCACTGGTGATGCAAAATACCGCAAAGTACCTCGCGTGTTGATTGGTTGGCACAAGGACCACGATCAGATATCCTATCGCAGCGAGGAAACATGAACTGGCGATGACGAGTCCACGCGTTTGGAATCGATCAGTGAAGTAGGCCGCGCTACAGAGCACGATTGCGGCGACCGCATAAGGGGGGACAGTTAAGAGTTGAGCGAGGGCATTGGCTGCGTGGATCAATTAACATCATCCCAATGCAATTGGACAAGAAGAGCTCACTATAGCCAAACGTCTTGATTATTGTGGGAAGGAACACGGAGATACTTGCCAAGGCACAGTTGAGACCAAAGTAGATCACCCCACCAGCGTAAATACGCCAATCACCGAATGCTGCGAAGACGTGCGCTATAGCCAATAGATATCACTATAGCAAATCACCCCATTTTGTGATTGAAACAATTGCTCACCTTTGTTGACGACTGCTCCAGTATCGGCCTTGGTTCCTCTCGAACTGCGTTCCAAGGCGATTTCGCGCTCCCTTTTTGAAAAGAATTTGGTCGACTCCGGCCGGTTGGGCAGCAGAAACATTGCAACGACACCGAGTAAGATTGCAGGAATGCCCTAGGCGATCAACAAAGAATCAGCATTCAGTCATTGTTTATACAACCTAAGGGATACCTCGACCAAGAATAGAATCCTCCAATCTGATTCGCCACCACCACTTCCACCAGCGGCCTTCAGGGGGGTGCCATAGTGAATTTGTTGGATACCAAAGGCAATCAGTCCACCAAAAGCACCTGCAACGGCTGCAAAGCCAAACCAATATCCCATACGAAGGCCGAGCTCAGCCCTTGTATAAAAGAATGCTGTATTGGGTGGCAAGTAGTGAGCAGAGACTAACGAAAAGATAGTGAGAGGATAAAAAGGACCCCACATACAGAAGTAAAGCGGGATTGCTGGACCAAACCCAGCTTCGAAAAACCCGAGACCGAGCCTGCCACAGAGCAGTCCTGCAAAGTTGAAAGCTGATGCCTGAGGATCGTTTCAAGTCCCACCCAAAAAAAAAAAACTAGCGAGCGTTAGGCTCACTGTTAAAGTGGAACAGATCCCCCATCCTATGGCAGCTGCTGCCATCCAATATGATGGCGGAAAGAGCTTGGAACACACGGTTGCGGGGACTTGGAAAATGATCTAATTATGCGGTATGCGATGAATCAGATAAGTGAGCACTCGCAATAACATTTGCCCAAAAAAAGCATCATCAATCATCAGACTCACATATGAGAAGTAAAATGCCGAGCTAACCCAAATGAAGAGGATGCCTGTAGGATCACCATTGAGGGTTTCTTGAGGAAGACCCTGCAGGCGGCCATTGCCCAGGTTGGTTCTATCCAGATCTATGTCGATGCCAAGTGAGAATCGGCAAGGGCAAAAGAGGCGAGGATAATGGAGACAGCGTAGAAGGGTAAACTCACAAGCAAAGAGGTAGAGAAGACATGTTATGGGTAAGATACGGAGGTCAATCTTTCTGACGAGGCGCCGCTCCTCTTCAGGCGTGGCCAACGGAGGATGGGAGGATCTAGTTTGGGATTGTTTCTCGGAAAGGTACTTTTCGTCGTCCATGGGATATGGAAACGTCGAGTGAGAGGTGGGAATCCATACTATTATATATGCCTGATATCTCGGCCCCAGTCATGTGGTGATGCATATGGGGACACGTGATGATCATGATAGCGCGACTGGAGGAAATTACCTTCTAGTGCTACCATCGGATTGATTACTGGCATGTGAAAACTGCCAGGATACATAGCAGACGTCCAGTAAATTGTTCTGAAGGCCTCCGATGAGCAACATAACTAGGGAATGAATTGTCTGAACAAGATCAGGCCCATCAGGCAGTTGACAGGCACCGCTCTCATGCCGCGGAAAAAGTCGCCGCCGTGTCCAGTAGCAATTGCGGGTCGGTTACCAGGTGACCCAAACAATGATGCGACACTACGTACTTATGAAACAGAGCTCCGATTCTCACCGATGGGCCTCTCGGCGTTGACGCTGATCGGATCTATTCCGAGTTCCAGGAAGTGGAGGTACGGAGATTACAATATACCAAGTGTAGCTTATTACGATACTTTGTTTATTTCAATTTGGCTTAGTGACATTAACCCAAACTATGTTGACCGAGAGATTGGTCACCGTGGTGAGCCTTTTCATCGTCCCTGTTGTCTTTGGCGCGGTACTTCAGGAGCAATACCACGAAAACCTCAACATCCGACCACTAGCCAACGGCAAGGTTGTGACCGCTTTCACGTTCACAACCCTTCTTGAGGGTGCCACTCCTCGAGATCCTCGTGATTCAGGGAGTTCAGGTGAGCTTAATTGTCTTTTTCTTGCTTGTATTGCACTTACATCTCAGCTACTCGTTCGAACAATATCCCAAGCCCAGCATTACACTCTCTTTCCGCTCACTCTTGGCCAAATTCTTCGCGAATATGCAGTAACCGAACTTCGTCTTTCTCTCAACGCCGGGAAGTGGAATTATGACAGTTGGCGCTATCCCTATCATCCTGACGTTGGAACGGGTGCCGAGCTCTGGGCCTGGATGGCAAATGGTGGACCAATGTCGTGAGTCTTGTATTGCTCATCATATACAACTCAATATCAATACGATTTACTTATTAGCGTGGACGAGCGTTGGATAGGTCTGCGCAATGCTCTCGCAGGCCTGTTCTGTGCCTCCCTAGGCTCTCTCGACGATCGACGCACCTCCTCCCCAGTTTCTGCGTTCCCGTTGTCATCTGTTCCCTTCGCCCAAGATTCGATTTCGTACTCCCTACGACATGCCACTCTCCCTTCGGAGCATGTGTGTACAGAAAATCTTACCCCGTTCCTTAAACTTCTGCCGTGCAAGTCATACGCCGGGCTAGCGAATCTGTTGAACCCACAGCGTATATTCGACGCTGACTGGCATGGTCTGGGAGTTCATGTGCGTTCAAGTGAAAGTGGGATCGAGTTGAGCCTTGAAATCCAGGCTGTGCTCGATCCCGTAAGACGAAGTGGAGGAAAACGCCGAGGTAATGCATTAGTCGTCCTCACTTGAATCCGACGCTCACCATAGCATTTATGTGCAAGATTGGTCATTCCAGTCTCTATTCGATCGCGGCATTGATGTGTCATGTCCTGTTGCAAACTCGAGTATGATACATCTGATCACGACAGACGTAGTCAAATACCAGCTCTCTCCTGAGCCTATGCACAAAAATGAAAGCGTCAGTGCCTACAGTCCAACCTCTCGTAAGAATTAGGCTTCTCGATGGGAATCCAACGTTGACACGGTTTTTTGAGACTTACCCCTTGACATTGCGATGTCCTGGCCGGAAGAACACACTTTCGAGTATCGTATGTGTTTATTACCGCCAGTTTTGCATCGCTTTCATTGTCATCTGTAGTGCTCCTACCCGCCACTCCGCAAAGATCTCTTTCGGTGAAACGCACGCTCTATGGATCCTCCCAGACCCGCGGTGTATTGTCCCTCTCTGTGTCAAACGATAACGACTTCCCTATGACAGTTGGGTACCTCGAAACACTTCCCGCTCTCGTTACCTTGTGGATGTATACGATGAGAATTGACGCGGGTGGCATTGTTCGAGGTTCGTTTTTCTAATGTTCCGTGAAACTTTTCTACATTCAACACTCCACGCAGATGACTTGATCTCAGATATGATCTACCATCCGCCAATTTTGCTTTCGAATGGATACCATGGGCTATCCACACTGCAGGGAACGTTGACGGTCCCAGCCAAGAGCACGCTTCGTATCTCAATTGATGTCAGCAAGACATTCCTAAAGTATACTGAACATCCACCGGATGCCATGAGGGGCTGGGACCTTCCCCCCGCCGTTCTCTTCCCAGTTACAAATCGTGACTCAGTACTGGCAAACACTTCGATAATCGAGCAGACCATCCCACAGCGGATGTACACTCCAACGCTTTTGGTCGATCTTCCGACACCTGATTTTTCCATGCCTTACAACGTCATCATTCTCAGTTGTACGCTGATAACGTTGATTTTTGGGAGTGTTTTCAATCTGTTAACGCGCAAGTGGGTCATTGTAAAAGTCGAATGAACAGATCAAACAGTGGGTCTGGTCGTGTCGAGCTGGACGATCGTTGATACAATAAATTAGTGTATAGGACAGGTTCTCTCTGTTCGTACATCTGCGACGCTTGCCTTGCAACATGATCTTCTCCGTAATCAGCTTTCGAGAACAATGAACATTATTCTAGAACGTTGTCGTCAAGAGTGGGAACAGAGCAATTTTTTTTCGGTCAGAAAGAATGTTTAATTGTACAATGATTTCACCATCCATGAGCCATCAAACTTACACTACCTGAAACAAAAGCCCCAAATTTTTTTTTTCGCCCAACGATGGATTGACATTTACTTCGACGAATCCAAAACTATTCTTCCTGCCACCTTTCCCTCTTCGAGATCCGTGTATACCCTGGGATGATCATCGCTCGTCAGCGGAGCATGGACTCAACAGCAAACTCACTCTTGCAGATCTTTGAGGCACTTCAGTCCGTATATCACCTTTACCTTTCCAGCAGCGGCAATTTCGATTGCTTCGATTGCATCCTGGCGATTTCCGACGTAGGAACCCTTGATCGAGATGTTCTGTGACGCATATGAGAGGCCGCCATGTCAAGATCAAGATCTCCATCATCCTACCTTGATTACCGTCCAAAATATTGACGCTTCAAGCTTTCCATCTGCAGGAAGCCCGATAGCCATCAAGGTGCCACCTGGTCGTAGATAGTCGACTGCCTGTACATAACCTTCAGAGTGCGGGGATGTTACGATGGCAGTGTGCGGGCCGTGCCCGTCGCAGGCTTCTCCGACTGCCTGAACGAGGTCCATCGTTTCCCTGAAATCGATCCATTTCTCGGCTCCAAGCTCCAGACAGAGTTTCTGTTTTTCTGCGCCCGTATCTGTCAAACATCATTACGTCTGATGGTGCGTCACAGGGACGCGGCTTGCCTATTGCGACGACTCGCATTCCCATGGCCGCCGCATATTGAACGGCTGGTTGGCTTTGGTTAGCGAAACCCAACACGCTCTATGATGGGAAGTCTTGTACCTAGGTGGCCGAGTCCTCCGCCAGCACCTGTAATGACGGCCCAGTTTCCAATTCCAGCCTCGGAGTATTTGAGCGCTCGGTAGACGGTCACCCCCTAAACCATTTCCTTAACTTGGCAGAATTTCCAATTGAAGAACTCACTTACTGCACAGAGCAGAGAAGCAGCCTCGAAACTATCCAAGGGTTCCGGAATTGGGGTGACAGTGTGTACCCATGATACCTGTAGCCCTCGGGTTGTGAAGGACAAAGGTACCTACATAAACGAATCTTCGTACGTACCACGTATTCGCTGAATGTTCCATTTGTAGTCAGTCCACTCACTTGCACACTTGGACAATCTGTAGCCGTACGTGAACTGCTAGCTTCGTTGAAGGGATGGAATCGACCTACTCTGCTCGAAACCTTGGCGGCATTGTTCGCAGTTACGGCAGCTGTATGCGATCCACTTGATGCCAACACGCTGTCCCAGCTTGACTGGGGATGCACCCGTGTGTTCTCCGATGGCGACGATCTCACCGACACCTTCATGTCCACCAACAATAGGGGTCTTGGCCTTCAGGGGCCAATCCGCTTTGCTGACATGGAGATCTGTGTGACAGACGCCGGTGCAGATCATCTTGACAAGACATTCGCCGGGCTGAAGGCTGGATGGTTGTACTACGGGGAAGTCACGCTGGATCACCACCTTCTCCTTGGGGCCGGGTACGACCGCCGCAACTTGAGTCTTCGGGATTTGATACATTGTTGAAAGTAGAGGGGTGGATTGCAGAGAGAAAGTGATTCTGGCAACCACTTATATGCAATCGGATAAACGGTCTGGAACCGTAGAGGATGAAAATTTTATTTCTATGCGAGATAAGGAAAGTATGAGTAAAAGACGAGGATTTGGAACGGAAGATACGTGACTGACGGAAGAGGACGAGTAGGGAAGAAATTGAGGGGCAAAATACAAATTATGGATCATATCTATAAGCCTCGTGTTTGAGTCAGGGGAAGGAGTCTTTTATGGTTTGAATCAATATTTACCCCAAAGATGAAGATGAAACACTCGACTAATGTGTTTGATTTAGGTCGTCCGTTAGTAACGAGCATCACTAACTGTCCTTACCTCCGGCTGAATTGATCGCAACCATGTTGACGATAGCGGTAATAACGGTCCGGCCCAGCCTCCGAGCGAGGCGGGGTCTAGCCATGGCTGGCTTTGATTTTTACAAGTCGGTCCGAGCCTCGGACGCAGCACGTACATGGAAAATTTGTAAAACTAAAAAGCGAAATACACGGAGTACCCATTGTGTACCTGTGGGTCTAGATTTTCATAGCCAGATGCATGCGGGACGATAAGACGGATCCCCGAATATACTGATGCTGAAGCAGTCTTCCCTCAAATCAGCGGTGCGAAATGACAATCAATCAAGTGTACTGGCACTAAACTCCTCAGTTGGACCCTTGAAGCATTTTCAATTGTGAATACACCCCAATAGTTAGGGGATCTCCAAAAGGGGAAACTGCAGTGACTACGTTGTTCACAGCGGTTGACCACCGTTGTCAACACATATCCATATCATCGTCGCGTCGCCCTGAATATCTATGTCCACGGACCCGTATCATGTCGTCCAGCAGGAAATACAGTCGTCCTTACAAACAGCCTCCACGCTGCGTGCCTCGTACCTCCGAATCCGCAGTATGGCGCGCGAGGGAAGTGAGGAACTAGTTTGGGCTCGAAACGAGGTCAGTTTCAGCTGTTCGTTCATTGTCGTGGTTCACCCTGCTAAACACAATCTATGGTCGCCACAGCTCAAGGCCACCCTGACGGCGTTGGAAGCAGACCTCGAGGACCTCGAGGAGAGCGTAAAGTAGTGTGCAATTCTTCCATTGAGGCCGTCCAAGTGATTTGACACTTGAATTGGCAGGGTAGTGGAGTCGACGGGTCCTCGCTTGTTTAATCTTGACGATGCAGAAGTGGCACAACGGCGTCGTTACGTTGAGCGAGTCAAGGGTGAGATTGCGGTGCGTCTGGGGACGTCGACGGGCTTCCTTTGTTGGAATGTTGATGGTGAGAACTGCAGAGCATGAGGGGGGAAACTGAGGACGCAACGGTGCGGGATAGCCCCTCTCTTAGGGATAGCGTCGGCAATAACGTCGCAGCCCCAGGCTCGTCTCCGATCACCTCATCATAGTTCGGTAGCGACTGGGTCACATTCTCCGGTTTCAATCTCTGGAAGCGTGCCGCCGAATGACGTTCAAGACGAGGATAGCCAGTGGGCACGTGAAGAACAGCAGGCATGTACAATCCCTTACTGAAGCAAGATTAACTGAACTCCCATGCACATATCTCAGTTCATGATAGAGGAACAAGATCGTACGATATACTCGATATCTGGGACCCTGACCACACTTGCACAGCAAGCTGGCCTGATGGGGCAAGAGATTGGTGAGCATAATGAGTGGGTGTCTTACATTTCGGATAACTTGGGCTGTTGCGACCTTATATTCACATGATTCAAAGAATGCTGGATGATCTGGAACGTAATGTCGAGCGCTCGGATTCCAAACTTGACAGTGCTATGAGGAAAATGAAGAAATTCATACGCGACACAGAAGGTAGATCAAAGTCTATTTTTAACGTCTTGTTCTAATGTATGAACTTGATTGCAGATACCAAGTCAGGATGGTGCATAACAGCTTTGTCGATTATCCTCGTCATCCTCCTCGTGGCGGTTATACTTGTCTAACTGTATGGCCCATGTAGAGAATATTTTGCATGCTAACTTATCCGGTTATTTGTGGACCACGTCATGGGACATAGCGCGGTTTCACGTTGAAACATGGAGGCAGACGGTAATATGAATGCTTACGTGTGCCCAATTGTGCGTGTAATGCCAATGGTTGACGTTAGGTATGGGCGGTGGGCTCCGGAGCATGCAACACGACATGAAGGCTCAAGGAACTGTCCACACGGGGAAAAATGTGCAATGCACAATGGAATCATCGAGGTAACTAGCGATCAGGAATTGAATGTGCGTTCTCAGGCTGGACCACATAATCGAATCGTTTGGGAACGTCTGCTTTACTTGAGATCTGAGCTCGGTGCAGTACCCCTATCCACCTGAGTGCGTTTGCGCGCTTGCGCAAGCGGATGGATCGGGTGGAAATTGGATCCATGGAAGTGTGCATAAGAATGTCATGTGGCAAGAGGCCAACGCAGCATTCAATAATTGGAACTTCGCGTTCGGCTGGCCACGCTGTCACATACCAAAGGAAGAAACTGACTGACTGATCACTTGATGAAGCCCAGAGGCATGTTCGACAAGTTCAACACAGCGCATACTACGTCGCAGTATGGTACAAAGTTCAAACTACTATGTTGTCGTCTTGCTACATTCGGGATCGCGTTGGGAAGTACCTCTTCGAAGAATGAGCAAGCGACGTCTTTTAGATGGCGCGGAGTCCACTTCAAATTCCAGGTGTACGTTTACGTCGGGTGGCCACCACATCGGCAGATACGATCGAATCCAAGAACCACAATGTCACCTTCCTTCTTATAGCCAAGTTCTAAACCCAATTTGGGCTCCTCTGCCTACGAAATCGGTCAGCGCCGAATGACCGGTAATAGGAAGACCCATGCTAGACACCACCCGACCGAAACTGCGATATTGGCGGCGCGGAAATTATTTCTTACAGGATTCACCCGAAAAAATAATCACATGAATCATCCTAGAATTGTTTGTGCTTCTACTTCCACCGCATCAGCCATTCCCCCTAACGTCTCATAGCGCCAGGTGTAGGGATGCTCGCCATTTGTTGCGACGCCTTCCTGATCCAAACAATGTCCCGCAATGTTGTTCTCATTCCCAATCACGTTGATGCTGTGCCTACTAATCCAAACACTGCGTAACTCGCGTTGCAGGGCAGGGATGATGTCATGGCGGATAGAGTTGGCAACGACGAGAACCCGTGATGTATCCACCATCACCGAGGAGTTCGACGGGAGCGAAGGATCTGGCCTTGCAGACAGCTGCTTCAACGCACTCTCCAGCATGAGAGTGTTTGGTTTATAGGCTCCCACTTGCTGAGCAGTGAGAATGAGGGTGAATGGGGAATCTGGGGTGACCGTACGGTATGCGGACCCTGGATAGTTTGGAGAGCAGAGCTTCTCGTGTGTTCCCGAAAAGCTCTTGTCGTCGACGTTGGATAGCACGACGAGCGCAAAATGTCTTTTTAGTCTGTGAAGCGCATCGATCGTGTCTGGGAATGATTTCCAGTCTGGAATGGATCTCCGGAAACGTTGGGCGTCATCCGACGGGAAATCCCCACCGACGTCTATCACTCCATCTTCCACATTGAAGGTGGATGTGCGTCGCTCCTTTCTCAATTCTCCACCTGGGCTACTCGCCGTTGTCGTGTTTGATTGCGCTTCTAGCTGGCGATAAGCTAGTTCGAGGATTTTCGAATAAGGCATGTTTTGGAATTGCATCTGCAACCTGGCTTCGACTTCCGCGTAATTGACCAAGATCTCCTTCCGCGACTGGCCTGGGAAAAGAGGGAGAAGAGCGTTGTGGATGGCAGATTCCCAATCTATGAGTGTACCATACACGTCAAAAATCAGCGCGTGATGCTCGGTTAACTTCAAGCCAGAAGCCTCGAGAGGTAAGTGAGATTGATGTGCCATTGGTAACGGGTGAGATGACGAAAACTTGACAAGGTGGTAGAGGCAAGTCGTGATGTTATTCGCAGCTGAGTTGATCGTTCGTTGATCGTGAGCTCGAAGAAGACTACCTTCCATTTACAAAGGGACCATTCCCGCGCTTGAAACACAGTAATCTCGGTATCAATTGTGATTGGTGAAACGTTTCAGCGGACGGCGGACGGCTACCGAGTGCTGATCTTGCTGTCTGCTGTCTGCTGTCTGACCCTTATTCATACCGAGTCATAGACTCGTCGCCTTCATGTTGCATAAAAACCGCGGTTCAAGTTTCATTGTAGCAACTGACCCCTTGGTATTTTTGTGATCATCGTCGGCTCTGTCGGCCGACTGTTTGTAGAGATAGCCATCTGAACATTCAAACGATAGACTCAGCAACGTCACGGTCGTAACCATGAAGTTTGCGCGGTGAGGACCAATTCGCTACAGCCTTCCCTTCTCACTACATCTTTGCTCGTATTGTTTCATTAGATACCTCCAGGATACCCAGGTAGGTTGTATCCCGAACCACATCTTCACCGTGCCGAGTTTTTTTCTACAGACACCGGAATGGAAGAAAGCTTACATGTAACGACTCCTTTTTTGTTCGAGTGCCCCTTCTGACATCGGTCTCGTGCCCTGGGAAACGTTTGACCACTTCCTTCGACAGAGATTATCGCGCTCTTAAAGCACAGTTAAAAGCTATACGAGCACAGGCACCGCAGCTACTGGCCGATGACTCGAGTTCTCTTGATACTACGGAGGTCGATCTCACCCATCATTCAGTTCCGAAGGAGAAACACGATGGCTCTGAAGGTGAGAATGCCCTCAAAAACGGCATAGTCTTCCATTCACAATGATGTCAGAGCCTTACCTGAATCGAAGGAGCACTACGTCGACGCGCATTCCAAGTGCCAGTAATGGTATCGTGGACTCGAATGGCCACGAGTCGACATTCCCTATAAGACGAAGAACCAGCAACCAGGAGAGTGAGTCACACGACCAGACAATGACCGGACCTGACTTCGAGAACTCACGTAACTCATTAGGGCCATCGTTGAGTTTGACCTTGGATGGTATTCCACCTTGTATAGTCGGTACAGCATCAAATGCACCGTCTCAGCAAACGCCATTACCCCCAAGAACCCCTCGTTCTCCTCCAGTTTTCCCTTTTTTTAGGGCTTTGGGTATTCACTCTTTATGCTCGGATCTTATCGTAATAATTCAACTCTGGCTTCAATAGGTACCACCGCTCCACCCCCATTGGACACAATACTTTCCAGCCTACCTGCTGGCCATACCAAGTTTTTCGACATACTTGATGCAGAGCTAGAAAAAGTAGAGACATTTTACGCAGAAAGAGAGAAAGAAATGAATGTCCGTGCCAAGCGCTTGAGAGAACAGCTCAATGAACTCGGTATACACCGCCAACGGTTCCATGTCTGTGTCTTATCGTAGATAAAAGTGCGCACCACTGACCCTTGACTTTGAACAGGAATCAACTTCACATTCAAAGACCCAAGCTTGGGCGAGGAAAGCCGTCCCACCTGTACTTTCGTCGTTGGTTCAATGGCTCCCTGAGTCCAACGCGAAACCTGAGCCGTGTGAAATCGGCGGCAACGGTATATTGGCTTCTGAATCTGGGCGTGGTGGTAATTATACTTCTGTGCTAGCGTCTCTACATCGACTCAATCATACCAGGTCATCGCGGTGTTGTCGAATCATCGAACTTAAGGACACAGTTAGAATCCGAGCGACGAAGTGGCGAGTTTTCTGGTTTCCGGAGAAGGGAAGAAATAGCGAACAGTGAGGTTGGTAAGGAAGCCGGGAGCTCCTCAAGGAACAACACTGTATCCTCTCCGAACGTGCTAGACGCAAATGGAAGATCGCCGCCCAGACGCTCGAATAGTCTTCCGAGGCTCTCTTTTGGTGGAATGAAGCATCCGTTGGACCCGAATGAGTATCAACACGCAAAAAGGCGGCTCCGAAAGGCTGCCGTTGAGCACTACCGGTGCGTTGAGATGATCCCTCAGATGCTGGCTGTCGTGGCGGTGGGCCGCAGCTACCCTCTGCGGAACATTTCAACATAATCATAATGTTAACTTGTGGAATTTATAGGGGTCTCGAGGTCCTGAACAATTATAGAGTGAGATTATTTCCTTCATGTCTCGTGTGCTGCGTTGACGTCCTACAACCCTTCATTCCTAATTCAAACTTCTTCGATCGGATCTGCGATCGACCTCGGCATAACACCCTCACTAATCTTGAACTCCACCTTCGTCCACCACTCTCCTCGTGTGTAACAAGATCCTTAACCTTACTGGCTTTCGAAAAGCGCTGAAGAAATATGAGAAGATTACCAAGTATCTTGTGTTGGATGCTTATATGAAGGAGAAAGTATGTCACTACATTGGCTGTGGAATTGCAAGGTATGACCATTGTTACAGGTAGAACCCTCCGCTTTTGCCTCCGGCGCAATGGTTAGCACTATGCTGAAGGAGACAGAAGATCTTTTTGCAACACGGTTCGGTGCGTTTGCGTCACGCCTAAGCGTCGTGTAATTTCTGTGTCTTCATTACATATTACTCAACACGTGGGCCTCCTCGTATACAGAACGCGGTGACAGAAAGAAGGCTCTGGATCGTCTTCGGGCTGGACCTTTCTCGAATGCGCATCATTTCAGCACATTCCGTTCTGGGATGTGGATGGGTCTATCTCTCGCTGCGATTGCCGAAGGTGTTCGCCTGTGTATGAATCTCCTCAAAGACTATTCAATGGGATCGTTCTGAATTGTATCTCTTAGCTTTCCTGGAGAGTACGCGTGGATCGCTCCCTTCATGGAATATTCTACTTTTCATTTATTCGATATTTGTGGTACCGATACTGCTGGCGCTCTTAATCGGTCTCAATCTCGCGGCATGGGCACGTGAAAGGATTAATTACATTTTTATTTTTGGTCCGTGACTGTCGCCGTCTTGTATTCTCTCCTTGACATTTTGCACAGAATTGAATCCTAGGTCAAGGCTTGATCATCACGAATACTTCGAAGTATGTTTATGTGTGGCCCGTGTGATTGATATTGACTAGTCGTGGAAGCTTCCTGCTTTCCTCTTGTGTACTCTTTCATATGCGTTCTTGTTTTCTTTGTCTCAACTAGGGCCCCCAACACTATGGCCGTTGATCTGGCTCGCTCTCACCGCTGTACTCATGTTTAATCCGATTCGTGTAAGTACGCGAACTACACGTCTGCCATTCTATGTGACGCAAACCTTGCCTGTATAGAGTGTCATGTGGGGCCCAGCCCGATGGTGGATAATAAAAAATGCAGCCAAACTTGGAGCCAGCGGGATATGGAAGGTCGAGGTCTGTCATTATAGGAATCATGGGGAAACTCCAAACTCTGATCGTTGTTATGACCCAGTTCGCAGATTTCTGGCTTGGGTATGCTCCTTTATGATCATTTCTTTCCAAAAACCTTACTTTACTACTGCCAGTGATCAATTTTGTAGCCTGGTCTACTCGTTTTCCAACTTGTACTTCGTGGGCTGTTTCTATGCCCATTCATTTGAAGTTTCGCCCATTTCAGCCTTGCAATCTGTGGCAATTTCCAATTCATCGTCGCTGTACACCTCGCTCCGCAACACCACAGTGACATATCAACCTGAGTCATTCGCTACAAAAAACGTATTCCAAGGTCTGCTATCGTCAGCTTACGATCCTCAAGTTCAAGAAACATGGATTACATGTGGTCCTGCTCGGAATTGGGGATGGTATTATCTGCTCAGCGCGTTGCCCTTCACAATACGTTTCGTGCAGAGCTTAAGGCGGTACCGAGACTCGAGACTCCCTACCCACCTTATCAATGTACGCTGCTTTCACCCCTTCCGATTCATTACTCATCATCGTGTTTTAATAGGGCGGAAAATATGGGGTGGGTTTAATATATTACTTTTTTTACTACTATTGGAAGCATCGAGGTGGGTCCGAGTCTCAGATGGTCATCATGCATTTCAAACCAATCTTTTAGGAAGCTCTCATCATGGTACCAGCTACATCCTCTTGTACTTCGCGGGGGTCACCTATTCGATTTACGGTTGTACTTGGGTAAATATGTCTGCCTCCAAGTATTTAAGCGGTCACGATATTGTTTTCCAGGATTTTCTGATGGACTGGTCATTGTTTAAACCACATGCTCGTTATCCGCTCCTTAGACCAGAGCTCGTCTACAAGTCGCACATTCCGGTCTGTTTCCCCCTTCTGAGTCTTCTCGAAGTTTACTAACAATGCTTTTTAGTCATACTACTTTGCATTGGTACGAGCAGATCTCTCCCCTCTCACGTAGTATGGCCACAACTTGGTTCCCACAGATATCCAACCTATGTATTCGTTTCATTTGGCTGATTTACCCACCTGATATCGCTCTGAACCCCTTCTTGCGCTCGTTTGTTGGTTCTATCTTGGAAATGTTACGGAGAATCCAATGGAACTTTTGTGCGCCACATTTCTTCGTCGCTCACTTTTCGTCAGAATTTTCACTTACCCATCTTTCAGTCCGAGTTGAGAACGAACACGTTGGTAATGTGGACCAATACCGTGTTACGCGCGAGGTGCCCCTGCCCTACAGTTTCGATTCGAATTCCAACGAAGAAGAAGAAGAGCACGAGGAAACACCCAGTGGGCCATCGTGGTTGAAGAAATACGTGGCACGTTTGAGGAGGAATGGAGGACACGGATAACATTACATGATGGCTTGTGCTGGTCGCACCACAGCCTGGGGGATATGCGAGCTGATTTACGAGCATACGGTGCTTATATGATCAGCATGCTGAAGGGTATGAATAAATTATTATTTTAACGACCGATCTCATGGGAACAACGCACAATCCTGTTACCCGGTTGTAATATCCCGAGGATCGAGATTCGGCGCCAATACTCCTCGGATGAAACGCCACGAAGTGCTGCGGGATCACGCAACCGTACACGACACAGACAATGAAAAAAGCGGCGCAAATTGCAAGATGGCATTGCAAGTCGTATAAAGTTACCACATTTTCTTTCAGTATTTCAATTATCGAAAGGGACATCATAGTCTGGGTGACCGGCCCGTCTATGAGTTGTTGCCGCGTGATAGACGAGCTGGTCACCAGACTAGCGACATCGTCGGATAGGGCGATCGGGATATCTTCATCAATCAGTGGCACACATGACCCAGTGGCTTTGTCCGGACACCTCGCGGTGGGACAGTGCCGACGCCGATCGTCAAAAGGACAAGAAGCCAAACGACCTCGACTAATACTAGCCTCTTGCAGGTCCGAGCACATCTGCTGCGAGTGGCAGAGGCCCCCGACGCGTGGAGCCATATGATTCTACCACCTCGAGGTATCACCTGATAGGTGCGAGTTCTAGTAGTGGCCTGATTTGAGCCTATAATGGATGTTTCCCAGAAGCGTATATTCGGGTCGTACTACTATGTATTATGGATTGCGGCGGAAAGCAAAGCTCAAAATGCCAAATCAGCATAAGTAAGGGCAAGTCGGACTGTCGATCTTGCCATTTGCTGCGTTGGTGGGTCGCTGCTACTGCATGCAGCATGCGCATGGGGCATACCCGGTATTGGCAGAGCCCTCGTCAAGAGGCCCAACATGTGAAATCCACAGGCATTCAGGACTGAATGCCTGTGGATCTCACGTCCCGACCAGGTCCTTTTTCGGAAACACAGACTTCCCGTGGACGCGCGCTGACATTTCTTCGGGATGAGTCAGATGAAAAGGAAGTTGCAAAAGGAACCAGACCGGGTGCACGCGCTCCTCCACAATATTAATGGAGGTTCAGCCAATTTCCACCCCTAAGCCCAATGAAGAAATCCATCGCCGGTACCCATTCTCGAGAAGCAGCAATGCCCTCTTTGGAACACGTTGGCGCGATTTCAACGTGTTGAGAACAGCTGACTCAGAGACGGAAAAGGCACCCCGAGTGAGAACCCGAGAGATACCGTCAAAACATAACATACTATCCTTGCTCGAAACACAATGAATGTTTTCCCGGGGAAGTTGACCTTGCGGAGCAGATTGTAGCCTTGAGGTTTTGCAGGCCTCTAAAATTCCCTTTTCGATGCGACCCAATGCCACAGTCAGAGTCATGCTTGTTCTCGACCACATACTTCAACATGTTCCAAAGCCACAAAGTGACGAGTATAGGCCGACCGGGGGATCGAGGGCAACAAACCCAAACGAGTGGAAACCTTGCACAACGGCCGATCCTGTGGTACCAGAGACTTCGGAGTATCATCAGGAGAGAACAGAGATTCCATCGAAGGTCACTTGGGTTGCCGTCTACCTGGAAAGCAAGTCATCGATGTAGTTGTAGTCTCGCTGAGGTTCAAAAGCCAAACGCAATTGGGAGGATGCAGTGGCATCAACCCAAAATGAGTGATACGCATACGCCCCGTCCCAGCAGTTTCAAGAGATGGATGGTCATGAAGATCAGTCTTGGGCATCCATCGTTCCAAAGCAGCTTCTTCGACCACAAATTGCATAGTACACAGCAAGTTAAGGCTCCTGAAGCGTGAAACCAGGTGGATGTGTACGTCTTACTGCTAAGTTGAATATAACTCTCGTACGCGTTCTGGTGCCGCTAGATCTGAGTAAATAAAAAGCGGATCCGCGTCAAATCCGTTTCAAACAGAAAAAAACAGAAATAACAATAAAACTCCCCACCAAAATTATTGTCTTTGGTAGTCTCTGATCGTTCAAGCGTCCAAGTTGTGCTCGGCAACACATCTCCCGGGAGCTGCCTTTTCATCCAAATTAAAATGACAATCCATGGCTCGTTGGCGTCAAGCCAGTCGTGTAGCCGAGTCCTGCCCTGATGGAAAGAGTTTCAAGAAAACACAATGCGAGTCTCCTACGGAAGGCAGCAGCACACTCGACCGACCAGCAGTAAATTCAACGCCTCGCTCTACAATTAAGTGAAAACTCCGGCGATTCCACTTACAATTACCTGTCGAGCTGGCCAGACTGACATGTATGCAAACTGTCGCTGGACACAAGACCCCCCCGAAAGACTAACCTCACCACAGAGTGACCATGTTTGAATACAAGATGAGTTAGCGAATATAAATGAGAGGTGATGGTGACCGACAAATGTCATTGTCAGATGGATCACATGCAACTAAGTTTAAGTATAAATCTATTAATACGGCGCAGCGGCAGCCTTGCACTAGAGAAATATGTCAGCAGACGAAGCATAGTACGAAAGCCTATACATACGGCGTTCAGCTGGTCAAGGTAGTACTGGCAGCTGTGCAGGTCAGCCTTTTCCAAACAGCTTGAAAATTCCTTGGCGTGAGTGGCACAAGGAGCCGTAGATTGGGAAGACTGCTGTTGTTGAACTGGAGCTTGTGGCTCAGCAGGCGCTGCTGAGCTCGATCCGCCAAAGAGCATGCTGGAAATTCCGTGACCGACGACAGAGCCAACCGCGACGGAGCCAGCAGTAGCGGCCATTTGCGCAAACATGCCTGGTTGACCAGACTGAGCTGCTGCTGCGGGTGGGGCAGGAGCATGAGCAGGATTTGCGTGGGCTGCTTGTGGAGGCATAGTAGCCGTGTGAGCACCCCTGGACTGCTGAGCAGTTGGAGCTGCTGGCCTCGGGGCGGGACGAGAGGAACGTGACGAACGCTAAAAAAAAAAAAAGTCAAACGCGAGCAGTTTAGGAGAGCAGAGATATTTACTTACAGGCATGATAGATGTTGGTGGTTAAGATGCAAAACGAACGTGTGAAGAACGAATGCGCTGGAATTTTTGTACGAGCCGATCGAATTCGTAACTCACTCGGCCGTAATCGTGGGAATATTCTGTATATTACTGTCTCCTCGACGATGGTTGCGCTTGGTCTTAGGACGCTCAGACCGTCCTGGACCCAGCAGAGTAACGTATGGCATTCGAGGTCGTACGCAGCCATTGCCATCAAGAACAAGCCAAAATCATATGGCTCTCAAACGCTTCAGACGCCTCATAGTACTGCATCCTCCAAGTCCAAACGACAATCAGACAAGGCAAAGAACCCTCAGTCTGGACAATCTTCGCCTCAAAGCGCCGCGGAACAGAATCTTCAAGCAATGGAGAGCATGAAGCGGTTTAGCAAGATGTATACCACGGCTGACGTATGGGGGACCGAAATGGCGAGCTTGGGTATGAAAATATCGTCTTAGTACCTTCTCTCCGGTGACATAACCTTTGGACCTCTCAGATGCGGAAATACCTTATGACCTGCGTCTAATGTTTCGCTCGCTCGCCACAAAACCCATGTTTGCACGTAGCAAATTCTCGTGTGTATTGCGATTGTGTTCGTTGAACGAGTGTCGATATTAAGGAAACGTGATGCAGTGATCTTTGGTATGCAATAAAACACAATACCAGCAACTGGATGAAGAACTCGTACAGGTGCACCTCTGTATGTTTTTGGTAGAATTCAGTCTGACACTGTTTCACATCCTTAGCATGTTCATCATGGCGAAAGCGAACGCTTTCCCAGGGAAGAACTTGAAACTGCGAGTTAAAACACTGGGACGCATATTGAGTGTACGAAATAATGCTCAGGATGCGTTGCTGGCTCCGCTACGACAGATAGCCATTGACACCTATAGCAAAGTAAATACGTCCATTGCAAGGTGCGCCTTGTCCAGTTTGAATCCTTACCACGGCTCTGACAACCACTCTAGGGGTCATGAGGACAAGGTGAAAGAATTCACGTCAGGTCCATTCCAAGAAAAGGCCATTAAAGCTATACGTCGGCGGGAAAGGGGCCAGACTTGGATTTGGAACATCAGTAGCGATGTCTCGGATGCAACTCTGTTCCCCAAGTCCAAAAGTGAGCCACCCCTTTGCATACCAAGCCTCATTCTGATGTCCCTTAGAGCGGAGAGCACCCACACCAGTGGACATCGTTTCCATCAGAGCGGGTGAGGTTTATACTGAAGCCGCAGATCCCGTCAACGGACATCGCCTTCTCATTCAAGCCCTCGTCAAGTTCGATACAACACATGTAAGTGGTTTCCCGTATCTCCATCTCGTCAGTGATGGGTTGACTTCGTTAACGCATAATCTAGAAAGTTGATGTTACTGACAAACGTGGTCAAACCATTCATTCTGACCTTGCTGCACCTCGCAAGGTCGTTCAATACCTCCTGTTGGAGAAAGTTGGGTGGTATGACACACCTTGGAAGATTAAGGATCAGTTTCACAAAGCATAAAACCGCCACGGGAAGTAACTCACATGTAGGCCCTGTTCTAGCTACCATCTGTTTACGAATTGGCATAGTATGCCGGCGTGGATACATGGTGCAGCTTTTGTGGAATCAGAGTAATGAAAATTATTCTTTGCAACTGGCTACTTACCTGAAAACAGATATAAGCAAAACAAGAAGTGTCATTCTAACTGAGTGACCACCAAAAAGCATCCGGCGGTCAAGTCCATGTTTTCCCCTTATTTAACCTTCCTTGCCAACCCGAGCTCACTTGCTCATACCCAACGCGAATCTCTGTGTTTGAGGCAAGTAGATACTTATTCGACACGTACGGTCCTATGCGAGCGAATGATGCATTAATGATGTTCGGCTGCCCTTAGCGTTCCCAGCGTCGTATCCTGCAGCGGTTCGTTTCTACTGTATGCATAAACCGGTAGAGTACACCAAATAGATCTCGATCCATGGGGATCAAGAAACCGTATTAGATTGAAATAAATATGCGCATCACAAATTTCAAGACGTGACAGCAAAGGTGCCTTTGCTTGCTGTCAGTTCCGCGCCAAGCTTGTATCCAGTTAGCTTGAAAAGCGTTGAGCAATGCATGCCCTCCACATATGAAATAACACTACCTTGTCCCAATCAATCTTCTGTCTTGTCAGCGGGAGGGCGCGTCTCAGGCCCTTGAACGCTTTTTCGCTCATCTCTTGGTATGCGTCGTTCAGCGAGATCTGTAACCTTGTTTCCTCCTGCTCGATCAGTGCGAATATTTTGTTGGCCGCTGCGGTTGGGGAGGACGCGCTCGCCACCGCTGGCGGTATCGGTATCGAGATATCGTGTGCCGTCTCCAGCTGGACCTGCAAACGGATTTTCAATTTGGTGCGTGTTGTTGGCACCACCCATCGACGCGGCATCCATTGACACGTACGTTTCCTTGTTCGTAGTAGTGGACGTTGACGAGGACTGTGCCCTGGATCGCCTTCGACTCTACCAGGTCGATCACGTAGTGGGAACGCCACCTGCCCGACCTGCCAATGACGATCAGCAGGTGAATGATATTCACGCGTGGAGGAAGTCTCCCACCAATAGTTTGAAGGGTTATACTTGTTGGACACGATCTGGACCGTAAAGAGGTTGGGTGGTTGGGAGGCGAATATGGTGGCGACGCCGTCGAAATAGTGCGCAGCGAGATATGCCAGGGAGGCGGACTCGAGGGCCGCGCTGAGGGGAATGGTCGTTTTGCTGGTCGCTGGGACGATATCGCTTACCGGAGTGGCTCAGCCTCTGGATCGGGTGCCTCTGAGCGAGGATCAGACGCTTCCTGAAAGGGGAGAGAGATTGAGCATTGCGTCGAATGTTGGGTTGCGGTACTTGCCAGTCTCAGATGATCGAATCGGAAGGAAGTTTTGGAACGTGGATCCAGAAACCGTTCTTCCTGACCGTCGGCGTCGGCGTCTTGTATACGTGCGGCGTCGCTGACAATGGTCTGTGGCGAAGACGATGAATGACACGTGGGTACGATGACGGGAACGTTACTTGATGCTGCGCGCTCGGTACATCCACCAGGATGAACTGTGCAAGGTTGTAGTCCCGGAGTGCGGGAAGGAGGCCATCTTCGAGGATGTCGTCGTCGTTAACGATGACGCGAACATCTACGCGTGATTCTAATCAGCACACGCATTGAGGAGGTGAGAACGCGTACCGTTGAGGACGTCGTTGATCTCTCCTGGTGGAGACTGAAGCAAGAAAGCGCTTGCGACTTGAATGCGCTCGTCGATGGAGTCACCCATTTTATAAGAATCAAGATCGAAATCAAGGCGAAGCTAACCCTAACCTGAACTAGCACGATGCATTGTCGACGTTGCAAGCAAACCACCAACGGTCCACAAGCGTTCCTCTTGACCTGTCGTGAATGTAACAAGACATGGCATCACCGTACGTCCACAAGAAACCATAAACAACGAACCAACTCATTCCCGCCCTACCAGGGTGCCACATGCCCCCTGTCGAAGATGAGGAACTTGTTAAACGCATCCGCGCTACGAACGCGGGTGACACCTCCAGCGGCAACGATCTGTACTCTTGGAAATGCCGACGGTGTGGAAAAAAAGGCCTCTTAGGGACCTCGAACGCCATGTCGAGCTCTGAACCAGATGACAAGCATCGGCTTTCGCACCCTGCTCCAACACCGACCGACACCACGGTGAATGCCAAACAGGAAATTGTATGTGGAAATTTTGGATTCGGTGTGCTTGTATGCGTCTGCTGAGCGTCCCGTAGAGTGTGGTAGGGGGTGATGACCGAGCACCAGTCGACGAGAGTGATCGAGAAAATGCGATCAAGGCAGCTCCAGTGAAGCGCCAAATGACTGTGGCCGCGAAGAGGGCGACTCGGAAGCCGTCTGTAGCGTTTCGATCGGAACCAGACCACCCTCCTCCTCCGAAGTCAACGCTCACCCCACAGGAGGACAGAGAGCCCCTTTCTCATACGTCCACATCTTTCCGTCTGACCAACACGGTATCAACAATGTCCCTTGATGATGACGTCGAGATGCAAGTCGACCCTTTGCCTCCTGCTTTGCCCGGATCTACTTTCCAGGCGAACGACTTGGCTCATAGAGAAATCAGCACTGATTCCATTGCAGAGGCACGGCCCCAAGCGTGTGTTACGAATTCTACTAGCTTTAGCCAACAAGAACGGGTAGTTCGATCTCAAGTCACCGACGAGGTGGAAGACGACCCAGATGATTTGTATGGCCCTCCAGTAGAACGACGGATCATCCGCATCCTCCCTTCGCTTGACCAAGAGCTCAGAGAACGACAGGGACAAGTACTAGCCATAGAAAAGGTAATCAATGGTTGTATATATGCTTTGAATGGTTTGTCACATCATCCAGGAGAAGCGGTGGGCACCCTTGGCCCCTGACTGGATATTGGCAAGGCACGCCCACGATCCGTCCTGGAAGGAGGCAGAAGGCAGGAAGAAACGGATGGAGACGAGTAGGAAGGCGATGGGCTACTACTTTACAGTTGGAAATTGGGTCAGAGAGCACACTTGACCAGAAACTTTACGATACACTAGTATGACAGACCTCAACAAGCTCACCGTTCCACAGCTCAAAGCTCTGTGCAAAGAGCGACGCATCGCAGGTTATTCAAAGCTAAACAAGGCTGCTCTCTTGCAGAAGCTTGCAGGCGTACCCGCTCAGACGCATACAGTCCAACAGTCGGCACCAGTACCTTCCACTCCTCAGCAAGACTCGACAGTCACGCAACTTCTCGAGCCCCTGCAGGACCGAACTGCGAGCACCCATGGTACGGAAAGAAACACGCATATAGACACCTCTGTGATCAGCACATCTACGTCAACCCAGCAAGCACCGCCTACCAGAGATTCTTTAGTGTTCAGAGCTCCCGAGTCACTGCCAGCACGACTTCCCGAGGCATCGCAGGACCCGACGGCGACGCGTCGAGCACCATCCACCACACTTTCCCCTCCCCAATGGAACGTGATTGGTGCCGCTCAATCAACAAGAACTCTTTCCATCGCGACATCGAGCACTCAGAAAACCTTTGGCGCGAAAAGAAACGCGCATATAGACATCTCTGTCCCTGCAAAACGGATTAGGACATCTGCATCGACTAGTAGTAACGCGGCTCACTTGACGACCTCTACATCCCAACAAACATCGCCTGTCGGGCTGTCTGCGCAGTCTAAAGCATCGTCAACACCATTCAATATCACAAAGCAGCCTCCAGCTGCCAGTGGCACGATAAAACCCGACCCTGGGCGGTTCAAGCCATTAGCGATCGCGAGACCCAAACACGTGGATTCCGGCAATGCGGCCAATGAACCCTCGCACTGGCAGGCGCTCTCAACTTCAAGAGCAGCCGATTCTTCTCTTGCTTCCATCCCTGCTGCAAAACCTCTTCCTTTTCTCTCCCAAATCTCTTTCCCTCCAAAGGCGGCCGAGCGCAAGTTGGTGTACCGGTGGGCTATCATACTGAGCGCACTTTCCCCCACAGAGAGACAGGCATGCCGGTTTGTATCTAGGACGTTTCGATACGCAGGTACGGAAATACCTTTCTGAACCAATAGTTCTGCCCCATATCACATTGTCCGTGACAGTATACCTCTCCGCGGTGCACATATTGTCGAGGGACTACCCTGGCCGTCGACTAGATCTCATTCTCAAGCAATACTCGAAAAATATGACCAATTTTTGGCCGTATCTTCGATATCGTATGGCCGAGGTATCTGAGCGACGTCTGGCTTTCAAGCTGTCGTTCCTCGGCCGATACGCTGATTCAGTCGGATACCATCCATTATCCCGACGTCTTTGGACCAGCCCCGACGATGAAAAGCAGGTCGAGGTTGCTCTCCGGTTCGTCCCGAGTTATTTGGTTTCGGATTGCACTCCCGCAATAATCACGAGCCCATCTAAACCGTTATGATAGATTCGTTCTCACCCGTATGTGGTTCGCCACCTCGATCGGTGCATACGGTCACGACGCAGCGACGTGGTCAAAATGCGTCGTCCATGACGTTCGGGAGGTCGTCCAGGGCGATGTCTGGCACGTCATTGCGGAGGACGGCAGCACCGGCGCGTCTTGCAATTTTTACGTGCTTGGAGCGACATGCGAAGTCGTGGGTCGACCCGGGACTCCCTCCTCCCTCTCCTCCTCGTTACAACGGGATGAGAACAAGCTCGAGCATCGTCTGCGAGCGGACTGGACGGCATTTATCCTCGAGCGATCGCGCAGCGTATTGACATCACCGGACGTGACAAACCTGCCCTCCATTCTCGACTGCGTGACTTGGTCCAACACAGAAGACTACCATCTGGGGGTTAGCAAGGCGTGGCTGCGCCGCATTCAAGACCAATGCCAAGGACAGGACGTGGACAGCGTAGCCAAGAAGCGCGTTGCTGGGCGATATATTTTGGCTTGCGTCGTGGCGAACGGGTAGGTGTTCTTGTTATGTACGGTCTTCGAGGGTGAACTGCTCGCCCGAATCACGCCACCGACAGTATAAGCGGGCCGTGGATGTCCACGAGCGCCATGGCGCAAGAGTTTGCGGGTTTGCCTGCCAAAAACGATACCATTGGAGGTAGGACTGTAGGTCGGTTTATGGATACGGTGAACATGTACCTCGCGGCGTACGTGAACGTTATTTTTGTCCGTGCGCTCATGACGCTGATTTATTAGTCACCACCACATCGAAAGTATTCATTTCACGACTTCCAAGGGTGAAGCGCTCCATACGGCAGTGGCTGTTGTGCAGACGCCAGGGCGAGAGTATTATGTCCTGAGAGACAACGGTATGCAAGTTGGGTGCGAAGAGGAAGGTATACCGGAGGTTTGGCAACAGATTCTTCGTTGCGACACGCTAGGCAGGGCTTGTTAATGCATACAAGTAAATGCTGTATTCTTACCTGGACAGACTGGCAACATCATAACACACTTCGTGATGGCGTCTGACTCTCGCGGTTCTTATTATTCAAAATTAAGTTAGCCCCTAGTGTCACCTTCACGAGCCTCGTTTATACGTCCAGTTATGCCGTCAACACGTAACAGCCTTTCGTTCGGAGCCGAGGCTCGAGAAGTCAATATAAAAGAGGATCATTGAAGGGTCGTCCAAAACGGTTTTTTCTGTCAGACTGGGATAGGCTAAAGTCGCCCGTTGATCAGTGGCATGTCGATGCAAGAAGTACTGCTGTTTACCGACTTCCTCGTGCAAAATTAGTATTTGAGCAGTGAACACGCGATCGAAACCTCGCGTCGCGTAGGAGAGCTACCAGACGGCACCCAACTCCCGGGTGAGTACTCACTGGTCATTTTAAGTTCTGAATGGATCTGCCACTCCAGGAAGTAAATATATCGGCTGTCTCTCCTTGTAAACGAGATTTGTGAGTTGATCACCTGCATCGTTCACCTATTTTTGGCATTCGGAATGGGTTTCAACAAAGCATATCTATCTTATGGTAACTCGTTGAGCTGGAGTATGATACAGAGGGTGCCTGGGACAAGCTCGGAGCTGGTGAATGCTTTAATCAATCATTCACGTTCACGGTAGGTATCGGAATCCGGGTGCCTACGGGGACATCGAATGGCGTGAGCTCCGGTCGGACCCCGCAACTCCATCGTGTCAAGTGAGTTATACGATACATACCTTGTCAGCCAATTCAGATGTGTCCACAGGCGCATCGAGGTCCGGTTCACCGAATTTGGCATCTCGGTATGCGTTCTCCCATCGGTACGAGATCTAAGCAGGGGAAAGGCATTTGGTCGTCACGATGAATGGGTGTATGAACAATTCGGGTGACGTACGGTGAGCACCAAAGCCGAGAGCGCGGCAAAAAATAAGAGTGCGCCCGATACTAGGAAAGAGAAGGAGTGTCACGCGCCAGACAAATGTACCATTTGGCTGGCTTACCTCTGAAACCGCGTCTATCGGCCGAATTATAAATCAGTTCAGCCGCAACGACTCCAAAATAGAGTGTTTACGTACGAATATGCTGGGCCCTCAGTAAGGGGGTACAGGTTTGACCCTAAAATACTTCCGACTTGCCCGATCGAGGTGGCGAGAGGCATACCCGCCGCACGCTTCGTTTCCGAACCCAGGTTGTGCGTAACTACAAGAACAGGGATCAATCAGGAATGTTCTCGTACCCGATGCGGAGCATCGAATGGGATAGGATTAAGTGTGCGATAATTACTCACACCACGCAATAGTGAGACCGAGACTGGAAAAGGCGCCTGTAGCAACAAAAAACGTGGCGAGATAACGCACATGAATGTGCGCATGAGGAATAACAAGAAGAATCCTAATGGGCCTGTTCAGAAGCAGAACGGATGTAATTGTAAGGAGACTAACATGCAACCAGCCGCTCCTAATATGCATCCAGAAACGACCAAGATTCCACGACTCTGAATTCGATCAGAAACATATGAGGCAATTACCAATACCAACCCTGCCACAGCATAAGGAGGGACAGTCATGAGTTGCGATAATGCAGCTGCTAGAAATGCGACTGGTCAGTCTTTCCTAAGAGAACGTACTGATATGAACATACAATGGCCCATCGTTTCAATGATCGTAGGTAAAAAGGCTGACAAAGAGCCGAGTGTGCAGTTCAACCCAAAGGCCACGATGGCAGCGGCGTATACCTAAGACCGAGATCAGCTGTGCCAATATATTGTGCGCGCGAGAGTAAACTTACTCTCCAGTCCAAGAAGGCAGCGATAATATGCTCTGATATCCACGTTAGTAAGTCGAAGGTTGAGGGACTTAGTCATACTTCGGTTCACAACTACTCCGGTGTCTCCGCTTGTCCCTCTGTTTTGGCGTTCTACTGCCAATTTGCGCTCAAGGTGTGTCAAAAAAGTAGTCGACTCCGGTCGCCCTGGTAGGATCATCAAGCATAATACACCGAGAAGCACCGTGGGCACGCCCTATTCAAGTCGGAAGTTGGCGAGTAAATGAGGCAGAATAAAGAATGAACGTACTTCTATGATAAAGAGTAGTCTCCAATTTGCCAGGGACATCTTAAGATTCTGAATGCCATAGGCGAGCAGGCCACCGAAAGCACCAGCAACTGGTGCAAAACCAAACCACAAAGCGATTCGTGTACCGTATTCGGCCTTGGTATAGTAGAATGCTTTAGAGAAGGTCTCAGCGGGCAAAAAAAAATGAAGATGGAAAGACGGACAAAGGTATAACACAACTGAGGGTACCGACGCCGCCTCAAAGACACCGAGACCTAGTCGTGCAATAAGAAGAGTGTTGAAGCCGTTGGCGACGGACTATGCATCGTTAACAGTTGTGGATGTGTAAGAGTTCATATGCTCTGTAAGTGCTTACCATCGAAGTAGAGCATAAACCCCATAGAATGGCTGAACATCCAATCCATGCTCGAGGGTTATAACATTTAGAGAAAATACCACTCGGTACTTGACACAGAAGCTGACCAGTGGTATGTGAGGAAATAAGGACCACGAAGATTGCGGCAGCACTGACATATGATATGAAGAAGACTGAAACCAGCCAATCAAAGAGGACACCAGTAGGGTCACCTCCGAGCACATCCTCCGGCAGTCCTAGAAGACGCGCATTCCCCAAGTTCGATCGGTCGATGTCTGAGTTGGTGTAAGCGTTATTTTGACGGAGACATGAAGGGAACTTGCATGCAAAGAGGTAAAGGACACAAGTGATGGGTAAAATTCTTCGATCGAGTTTACGCAATAGTCTTGCTTCTGCAGCAATCGGATCTGAGGGAATTAGTGGGTCGTATTCCTGGCTTTCGTTATGCCCGGAAGCGTCTGAGAGCGAAAGCTTTCTAGGGTCAGAGTGCATCCTGGAGCAATTTTCTTAGCCTGCGAAATGCAACCAAGATGCGAGTTGGGAACCGAGCGCGGTCATAATCTATATGTGGGGGCGAGTAGTAAGCGAATGCCTTCATTGTAGCTTACCGCATGCCACATGGGCGACGTCGTCCGCTGTTCTTTCGTGTGCGATCATGATAGGATGGAATTAAGTTATAAGTAGTAGTCATCTCGTAATCGGGTCGCACTT
>JBBPME010000219.1:0-35535 GCA_038090155.1 Rossbeevera pachydermis
GTTGTAGCTAAGGGTTTGTACTATGTTTGTCTTTACCAAAGCTAAGCGAGATTCCCACAGGTGATTGCGGGGCGCTTCATGCCCCAGTTTGGAGTTAAACATTGGAACGGTTTTTGGAGTCACTGTACTTCCTAACACAAGCTTTCAAGTGCATGCAGTGTGGGTGCTGATGAGGCATATGCATCTGAACAGCTCCAGGGGCTACTGGAATTCACTGACAAGTACCGCTGCCCAATGATGCGAGACTTTGCCATCGATCACATCTGGGATAAGAGATTTTCATATCACCCCACCGAACTCATTCAGCTAGGCTGTCAGTTTCATGTTTCCAAGCTTTTCCTCCGCGGCTTCAAATCTCTCCTTGTCATCCCACTCAAAGAAATCCAGAGTGAGCACCAACATCTGATGGGGAACGACATGTTTATTTCGATGGTATATGCCAAGGCTTTACTTGATGAACATACCTGGTTCGTCGCCTGTGAGGAACCAGAAATGTATGACCATGCAGATGATTGCCGAGACCCAGTCGGGTGCCGAGAAGATTGGCATGCTATATGGTGGAATGGCATGGGTCATTTTCTCCTTGATGCCAGGAATCCACAGCCATTCAATGATGCAGTCGATCGTTTTCCGGGAGATGCAGTTTGGTCGCATGGGTCAGGGCTGTCAAGATCTCATGTTCCAGGTGCTTATTCAAGGGGTCACATTTCGACACGCTGATGTATTTATTGGTCGAATCTGTAACGGACTTGTCGAAAAGTTCCACTTGACTCCGGAAGTAGGTACTAATTAGCTAGTTGATAACCGTATCATACATTCGATACTTGGAACTTGCAGATTTTTTGGGACTCGAATAAGATTCGCGCATGCAACAGGCGAAATTTGTGACTTGCAACGGTATCGTGCGCACTCGCGCACTTCACTACTACAAAAATCGCGCACGATACATAATTTTTTTGTCGCTGGAGCATCATTGTTTCTGCGCGCGCCAAGGTGAGTTTTTTTTTTGGCACGTGGGGCAAGTGGGATAAAAAAACACGCAGACACTATCAAATTGTCGCACAAGGTGAAACTTTCTTTAGCGCGGGGAGTAAAAAAAACGCGGGAATATTTGTGCAGATATCCCGCCATAGTTTACGTCTTCTGACCTGCGGACGGGAAGGTATTCTGGATAAAGAAATTTTGATACATGGCGTGTGTGATCTTGCAGTCAGACAATGAAGAAGTGTTTGCAGTGTCCTGATGCAACGGATGTTAAACTGTTAATTTATTCGACGCCACGATCAACAAGCGACAAAGAGTCTAGCAGGAACAGCGCGATGCATTACTCACTTTTACGTCGCTCGTTAAGACTGGCACCAATACAGAGAACGGGCAATTGCAGTGATAGGGCAAAATTGATCCAGCGCCAAATAGTCATGCAGTTTTTCATTTCACGATGACGTCCGATTGACACGGTCAGGGAGTGAAAGAAGCATACCAAGTCAAAATTCAAAATCAAATAATGGGAAGCTCGTATATATCCGTTTACTATCATCTGTGGATTCCTGCACGACTTGAGGCACGCATCGATGCGAAGCGACCTTAGTTTTTCTCTCTAGCGCAACATGAGCTCCTTGCTGGACAGGCATGCATGTCAGCCATTCGGAGATCAGTCAGGAGGTTTCACTCGGAATCTTTGAAGGCTTACTATTAGTGGCTTCTTGTCGTTTGAAACGTTTTCTCGCGACGACATGCGACCTACTTCAACAAATTGTGGTGCTGCAGCGAATCTTCTCGCAGCAACGCAGCCGCAATCGATTACTGATGACTTGGCTGGTAGAATCTCAGGTAGATGAGTGGTGCGATGTCCCTTTTCTGCATCCCATTCCCTATCATTTCATCTCAAAGATCCGTGCAAGAACTGCTGGTTCGAACGTTCGACCCCGGAGGTGGGGTTACTCCCAGATCCGCACAACTTTGCTGGGCACTCCTGGAATGGAAGACGACCCCAAAGTTTGGTTCCGCGAACATCCATTCTCGCAGTTGGTGTACATGTATCGCGATAATGAACGTCCGACACTGAATATTGACCAAGCACCGCGCTTCGCCTCGGAAAAGACAGTCAATTCAAACAGAGAAGAAGACAAGAAATCAACTTCGACATGCAGGGCCTCGCTCAAATCGGATATGAAAGCGAGCTGCTGTTTGATTAATGTTGAACAGCGCCGACCCTGTCCCCTCCATCCTGGCTCTTCCTCCACCCGAACCTCCAGATACGAGATGTGGATGTGAGACTGGAGTGTGCGTCGTATCTTGGAGTGCTACTAGCTTATAGGATGGAGCAACACGCAGGAATAGGGGCAGACGCCACGAGGCTACAGCACACCGGACGCACCGCTCACGAGCACAGCAGACGACGACGAACTGGCCCAAAGCGGCTCCGGTATCTGATGGGCCGGTTCGCACTTGCCGCGGACAATGACCCCTGGCCTTTTCCTCGTGGACAGCGTCCGTCACCTAACCCCCCCTTCCTCCCAAGATTGAGTATGGACCCTTGAATCAGATTCACGCGCCGTGAAACGTGAATTGTGGATGTGGACATTCGCACCGCGTGTGGACTTGCATGCTCCAAAGCTGACTCGAAAGAATGAGGTCCTTTTGGAGCCACGCGCCATGCACGTCGCCAAGATGTCAATGACAATGACAAGGTCTTTGTAGGTTTCTTCCTTTCAGCCCTTTCTTCCTTATGTCCCACAGCACATCCTCCCTGCCACTGTCATCGTCATCCGCCCATTCATTTATGAACAAACGTTCTCGTCACCCGCAGCTGAGCTAATCTGCCCAAATCTTGTGCATGTGCACGTGAAAATGAAAGGGATGCGTTCTCGACGTCATTGGCCGTTTACAACATATCAAAACATATCATATTTACGCACGCTATGGGTGGGTCAAGTGAGCCGCCGCGACGCGTCAATCAATCAATCCAGTGGCCAATGGCGATTCGATCCTGACCACGATTCGGTATTAATACAACTCGATCGCCGAGGCGGTGAAAGCGCAGCGCGGACGACCCTTTCGGTGACTCTTTGAGGATTCTTTTGCGATGACTCGATGACGAACCTCGTTCGAAGCGAGCCCCAGCCCCGGGCACGATCGATGTGGACCTGAGATTTATCAGTTAGCCGTGGTGACGTGTCTGCCGGCAGTGAGGTTTCCGCATTGGGCGTTCTAGAGCCTCTATCGTTCCATCGAGGGTGATATTATTCTCGCGTACATGTAGGCGGTTGGGGGACTATCGTGAGCGTGGGCATCGTATCGTGTCCAAGTCAAATGGGTTGGATTGGATTGCTTCGTCGATCGGGGACGAGGCGTTAGCACTGTGGATCGGTTGTTTGCTGTGGAGCGGCACGTCTCGTTGATATCGGAGGTACGCACGCACATGATGTAGTAGGGTTTTCATTTAGGGGACGAACTGCGATATGGCCAAGTCGGACGAAACCCACCGGAGATCACCGAAATGAATTTCTTTGTTGCGCGATGGCCGGGATCCCAGCGTCAGGATTCGCCGGTTGACGAAATCATGATTAGTACTAAATGGTGATAGCCTATGGCCTTGGCGATGCCAGAGGCCATCAGGAAATTTTTGAAGAGATTGCTAGATAATGCTAGATAATCCCTGGCAGACATTATATGCTCTGTGAATATTCACAATTGAGTTGTCAGTCATACAAATTACAAATATCAAGCAACAAAAGCATTTTTATAGTTTGTGACGAGAAAGTTTTCATGATGGATGGGCAATCGCTGTGCAAGGAACGGAAAACTACCACGGTGTGGCTCTTTGTCTTGTACCGTCAGTCGGGCCCGTATCGACGCGATTAATTGATTGATAATATTGTTATAAGGCATCGCGTTCTCCGTGTCTGGGCTAGCTAGTACTACGACGTAGAACACTGAGATCGAGCCTGCATTCTTAAGAGGGAACTTCAGAGTTCCCCGACAGACGTGGGACTCGGAGGAAGTCTTCTTTTTTCCTTTCCGCCTTTCTTCTTTCTTGCCTTTTTGCTTGATGAGCAACGCCGAGTCCCGACACCTTTGTTAGCAAGTTCGTAATCAGGCTGAGCACCCTGATTACGCGCGATTGACGGATCGCCGAATGATATCCGGTGGCCATTCGGATGGCCGGTCAAAGGTTTCCGTTCGTTGGAACGCCGGCTGTATCAATCGAGCCGTCATCTCGACATATCGAACTTGAAGCCGACGACGCCCGCTACTATGCCGCGACGGTCTTCCCGTTTGTTTCGTCGTTCGGTTCTGCAGTTCGCTACGGAACAGAAAGTCTTGGTGTTGCTTATAACGACATAACCTCTTTCTGAATCCCTTTACGACGTAATCGTACCAGGTTCGGACGTGAATTCGTAAGCAGACCTCTCAGGGAGGACGTTCAACCCGTTGCCGGTCACGTTCTCCCTTCTTCTTTTCGCGGCTTTTTTTGAGATTGGAGATCCTGATCCAATGATCAATCAAAAACACAGGACTGGAAGACCAACTCGGACCAGACGCTCGACTCCCCCGGTTTATCGCCGCACGACAACTAATGCGATATCCTTGATAGCCGCGAAGATACCCACCCGGCGACAGGACCGATTCGACCCCTCCTCCTCCCCGGGCCTTTCCCTCGCCACGTCGTAGAATATCGGGCCGCCGGTCATCATGTCGTGTCATTCGTTCATATATGACTCCGACGGGATGTCATGAATCAGACAAACGGTGGCGACTTGTCATCCTTTCCTTCGCTATCCGTATCCATATGCGTCTCCACGGCCCGTGTTCTGATTCTGCCAATACTGTAACTTCGTCTAGTGCGTGCGGTGCATGTGTGTGTGCAGCTACTGGCTCTAATCCTGTCACCCCGCGCGTATCCCCGCAAGGCACTGTGGGGCTAGAGATACATAGTGAAAAAAGAGACGAATAGAGGTCTGTCAATGCCTATATTTATGTTTTCTGTGCACATGCTGCATGCATACGTACATCAGAGTTTCGACGACGACTCGGAATAATTAGCCGCACAGCCCCCGTTGTAATCATGTCTTGGCCAACTTGGCTCTAACTCCGGTCATTGTCATTGATCCATCGATGATTCATCTCACAATCTATACATACCATCCCTGGGTGATTTTGCGAGCGATCCGCGAAGCAAGGGAAGAAGAACGCATATCAACCAACCGGAGACGTTTGTACAATCACCAACGTACATACGCCGGCATCGGTGACGATTTGTTGATGGGGATGATCTTTTGCTGACACATGCTCAGTACTGCACTGCTGTGCCTCTTGATCATATGAGACTACTGCGATGCCTTTTTGACGAGCCGGATGATCTAGGGACAAGGGACGCCGAGAGAGAGCGAGAGGGGAAAATGCTGTGGGTGACTACGCATGCAAACAGCCGACGGAAAGGCGGCCGTGCGAGGACGACAATGACGATCGTGGGTATCGAATTATCACTGGCCCGAACTATAACCCCAGTTCGTCGACCCTCAAAGCCCCGAGTGGAGCACCGGCGAGCAAATGAGAGGTAAGGCGGAACGGGCGCAAGGCCTTGGTCTCGGATGCCCTTTTGCTCCGGTAACTCATTGCGCCAGCGTTTGGGGATGTTCGTTCCCTTCCTTCCTTTCGCATTCGCTCGTTCGTTTCGGTGTTCTAAACTGGATTATCTATATGACATATATCTATAAACGAGTATATAATACAACTCATACCCGTATCCGAATTCGCATCCCGGGACTTTCCGCCGGCGTCCCAGAACAAAAACACGGAAAAGGAAGGGATGGTCCGATCCACCTGCCGCTATGAACCGATCAACGAATAGATGTTCACCTTAGGGGAAGAAGAACGAGATGGGCGTACCGATAAGATAACACGATGAATGGTGATGACAAGTTAGGACCCCCTTTCTCCATGTGCTTGCACTCCGAGGTACTCGGCTCTCAAGGATCGATGCCGGTGACCAGACGGATATGGAAATTGGTATGACAAGGGCTTGTCATGGGCCCCCTGACGAGAGATATGACGAAGGTCTGTCTGGGTGTTCGCGATCAGTCTAGCCTGGCTACTAGACCGGATGCCAACAACGACCGACTTTGAGCGGGCCCGGGTGTATGACGCTCCGGCAGTCACGCTGTGCTAACCAATCTAGTTCGGTGTTGATAACGAAGGGGGGCGCAAGGGTATGACGCTGCGGATGTGTGGAAGCCTGTCGAAAAGTAGTAAGTGGAAGCGAAAGTACGATTCGGAAGGAGGAGGGGGGCGTGGTGTGGCGAAACGGATGTCTCCGTCAGAATGGAGGAGAGCTAGCGGGTATGGAGCGTACGAACGGTATTGTGCCAGCCATGATTGAAGGCTGTATCCATTTCTGGTGGTCAGTGCCAAGGAGCTCCCTACACTGAAGTGCCTGATGGTGACGGCAGCCGACCAATGGAGAAAGGGGTGTCTTGGTCGATTATCTCGTGCGATGGGTGTTGAGAAACGGAGCACTGTGGCAGAAGGAGACAAAAACGGCAGCGCAAGCAGATCCGGCCATCTACCAGGCGGCAAGCTGTGAATATCAGGTGTGGATGGAGGGATGGGGTTGTGATCAAGGCGAGTGGAGAGGCATATTGGGGATCGATGGAAGGATTGGATATGAACATGTGGACCAGGTATCAGGGGAACGGATAATGGTATCGTAAAGTGAGGGAGCGATATCGATGAGATTGCGGGACTGATGGCACGCGGAATGTTATATTTCATTGGGAGGATCATGACACCATGTCTTTCTCGCGTGGTGGGATGGCACTGCTGCTGCAGATGAGGCTAGGAGGGAGCCATACATATCTGTACTCCCGTCGCCCTAGACCACACGGGTGCGGCGATGCGGAGCGAAGGAAAGAGGAAGAGAGATTAGAATCAGGCCATGAAGCTGCCCATCCACAGCAACCCCTTTCTATCGACAGGATGTCGAGCGAATAAGGCAGGTAGATGACATTTGCGGCCGACACATGCACATATCCGAGGGGCGAACGTGTAAGCTCGGTTGTGCGTCTTTCTCCACGGTCTTACGCGGAACACACGAGTTGGACAATTTGCCCAAAAATACAGGATACGAAGGTAGTGGTGTATGCGTGTGACAAACAGGAGCTACACATACTCGTATGCTGTGGTGGAGGACAGGGAAAAAGGATGTTACCTAACCCGGCGGCAAGGGGCAAGGTGGGCATTCGCTGTGAGGGGCGAAACAAACGATGGGTATGGTGTCTACCTAACGGGTATGGAGCACACGGTATCGATAAAAAAACAAGTAGCCGCGAGAAGTCGGCGTTCCCTCCCGCGATATTTTCGGAAGGTGCGTGGATGGCGGAGCAACACAGCATGGGTCGGGAGATGGGAAGGAGCGAGAAGATGTGGAGGACATGGATGTTGCGCCGGTTCTATTGGAAAGTGCATTGTGTGAGTGGAGAAAGAAGGTGCTGTAGCAGACAGAGGATTGCATTGTAGCGGACAAGGCACCGAGACAGGGTTTGTTGGGCCGGCCGAGGCCGAACGGACGGGCGGGGGGAGGGGCTGGGATGAGTCATCGGAGTGACTCGGGAGAGGGAGAGATGGTTCGGATTGCGATAATCTGTCGATGCCGGGCATGCCTTGAACTCGAGGCGGGGAACGTGTGGGCCAGAGAGGGTGAGCCGGACATGATGGGGGGTTGCGACGGACGGGGATCGCACGTGAGGCGAGATCTGAGATGGCAACCCGATTGGAGTGAACCTGTTATGGAACGGATTACTGAAATGGAGGCCTTGTGTTGACCGAGCGCGTTTTCGTGTCTCTGTCTTTGTCAATGCGAGCAAGAGTATATAATCCCGCGCTCCTCCGCCCCTCAGCCCTCGTACGACCCCGCTGTCATGTTCCTATTCGACGACACTCCCCCTCCAATGCTCGTCTTCTCTGACTCTGCCTCCTCCTCATCCAGCTCTTCCCCCTCTTCTCCTCCCCCTCTCCGCCACCTTCTTAAGCGCAGGCCATCCTCCTCCTCCTCTCGCCACTACCCCTTCCATCTCTCCCCTCGTCCCTACTCCCCATCCTCTCGCGAGGCCGACATCGCGCGTCTCCTCGACCCAGCCTACGCCTCCCCCGTGCCCAACTCCCCTCTCACAAAGTCCCCCAGGATGGCCGTCAAGGAGGTCTACGTCGACCACCACGGTGATCTTCACGATCCCGATTTCCGCGACTTTCCCCCCTTTGGCAACTCTCGCCAACCCCCTCGCTGGGAGCGCGCATATCCACAAGACGACGATGACGATGAGGACGACGGTCACCATCCCGTCGAAGAACAGCGTTCCTCATTCGATCTCCAACGCCGCCGCCCATCATCCACCCTCGCATACCACCCAGCACCCCTGTTCTATCCCTCTGAGGAACTCGCTTCCTATGAGTCACGCTACATGGAGGACGAAGAGGAGGAAGAGGAGGGTCTATTCGAGCGCACCCCTCTCAGGGAAAAGTCTTTCTACCGCCGCTCCAGATCACCCACCACTCGGCCAAAGGGCCAAGAAAGATCTCAGTCCTCTCCCACCACCGAGGGAGACGAGGTCATACAGGTTGATTCAGACTGGACGTGAGTACAATCTCTTGTTTGTATTCCCACGGTTGCTTATTATCATTATCTTAATTAGGCCAACATGCACCGAGAGCCTTCGTCGCCATTGGCAGGCAATATCCCTTAGCTTCCGCTTCAGCATCTTCAGGACGAAACGCAGGCTCAGGCGTCGCTTGACGGGTTAAACAATTCATGGCTCCTTCCCGCACTTCACACTGCACCATCGTGCACATTGTATATGCAACCCCCTTTTTTACGCGTTGCCACTGAAGGCACCTGCGACCTATGATCTCATCCTCATGGACATGGGATACGTCGCGCCACGCGCTCCCTCAGATCCGCATGCGTCACATCTGCTTCACATCGTCGCCGCGCAACCCATTGGATTCCCCGCCTAAACTGCGGTTTCCACACACTTGCATTTGACCGTCACCCCATTTTATCCACATCCATTTCTGCTTTTCCACATTTACTGGACTCTTCCTTTCATATTATTATCTGATTGGCAACTTTCATTTGCGCGGCGCATTATGCATCCACATTGCTACTTTTCCTCCACATGGATCGGTATCTATTTTCATCTATCGCCGGTCGCATGTCCCCAGGAGGGACTTGTGTACAAGGCAACGAACAGAAAGAAGCAGAAGGACGTCTGGATAGACAAGCATCTTCACCGACGAGTGGAACGGATCTTTACGATTGTATTGGATAGCTTCTCTCGCGAAGTGCGAAATGAAATGAAACATCTCCATATGTTTGTCTGTTTGACAATGGTCCGAATAAGTTAGGAAAGTTGCCGTATGCGACGTCAATTTATGTATAGAAGCTTCGTCCGTACCACAATTTGAACTAGTTTCGGACCTCTAGTGAGACACCCACCAGCCATGTTTTCAGTCTAGTCCTTTGCGGGTGAGTTCATACCCGCGCTAATGGCATGACACCACCGCAAAGATTCCGTAATGCCCGCTCCAATCACGAAACCCTGTCCTCATTTTTTCCTCCGATTCGAACGCAGATTGAGAAGCGATTCCACTGTATCACTTCGCAAAGTTAGGCAGTAGCACAGTACTTGTCTCATCTCCATCATCTTCAGGGATGTGCACACATGGCGATCCATTCCCTTCAAAAAGGATAAATATGGATTTACGGGGACTTTCGGTTTTGGCCGGTCAGCTTGAGGCCGACTAGAATGTCAAAATAAAAGCAAACGAGACAAACCCAACTTCACGCCTTCTGTCGTTTGACGCCGTCAAATTCTGCGCAGAATCAGACAAGTCTGGGGTCCGCCAAGTTCGGCATGCGGTTCGAACGTTCGTTCGTTTCTGAAATTGCCCTGCAATGCAGCAGACTCCCGCGGAGGTGAAGTAACGGCAACGCGATCCACCCTTGATTGATAGAAATATACAGGCATGGGAGGTGAAATGGGAAAGATAAAAAAAGATGGGAAATCAGCAGTTTGTACAAAACGGATCGACCATGCATCGTCGGCGAGTCTTTGTTTTACGTCCCTCGACTGCCATTCTTAACACGCGATCAGCGGGCCGTCGGTGGGGCGTCATCGGTAGCTCGCCTTTCAAATCCGGAAGGTTCAAAGGGCCAAAGGGTCAATTGAAGGGCTGGACCCGCTTGGGGGGTCGCGAGCGCGTGCGGCGCGCCTCATACCGTAACGTCCCGCACGTGTGATTCCAACTTTTTGTCCGAGCTGTTCGCTCTAATCACCCGAACCCGAACGAGGCGCACCCTACAAACTTTAATCTTCTTTTTTTCCAGTCGTGTTCGGCCTCGCGACGAGGCGCTTGTCTGCACTTGCCCTACAAAGGAAAAAGTAGTCAATTCTTTTGGGGAAGGGCCGAAATTTTTTTACTCGGCGGGTACGGCATGCATAATCTAACGCCCTGCAAGTGACAGTTCGTTTTTTTAGCCTTGAGGAGTCGACAAACGCGACGAACAACGTTCTTGAATACTTAATACTGTGATCGATGCGTCAGGCCGTCATGGGATCCGGTCTAGAACCCTGCGTTCCCTTGGATGCAAACTTGCAAACAGATCATTCCCCGCGTTCGCTTTTTACTACTGGCAACAGGTGGATGGTGCGATCGTTTTCGTGATCACCGTGTGTGACTCGATCGTAAGGTTTATCAATCCTGCGTAAACTGGCTGTCAGTCACTCAGGAGGCATTTCGTGTTGCAGGTTACCTCGATGGCCAGGCAAGCGCGACGGTGGCAAAACTATTGGCAATCAGTGCGGTCGATTTACGTCCTGCAAGGCCGGGAAGATTTTTTTTGACAATTGACACATATTCACACCTGTCTCTTGGGGACGTGCCAGTATGTACCTGAAGGGTGACCAACGGCAAGGCCCACAGGCTCTGCGAAACTCCTTAGTCGACGACTGTCAAACCGACATGCGGCGGCCCCAGAATCCGGGCCTCCTTATCGTGCATGTGTTTTTGTTCTTCCTGTGTTGCTCCATTCGCCCCCTTGAACGTTCCAATTACAGGTTCCGGCTCGGAGAATGCAAAATCGTTGATTTACACCATGCCTATGGAGTCGTCCTCCATTTGGCGGGCCTCCGTCACCAATCCCGCTTACTCGGCATTTTAGTCTGAGTTCACGTTTTTACACAATCTTTGGGTCACCTCGACGACCACAAGCGCCACCGCTATACTGGGTTCAGCAACTTTCTGTTTCCGTGGTTGTCGGTGGGAAGGCTGATCGACGTAACTTCCAGTGGCGATATCTGAGAAGATCTGCCACTGGCATGCCCTTTGCGCGCGTTCTTTCGAGTTTGTCGAACTTGGTATCTTGCTGGGCGTGCTCCCACACCCGAATTCAGGGTCTTTTCTCACCACCTTCGCTAGCTCGCCGCAGTCTCACAAGCAAGCACTCCGTCAGGAGAAAAATTAAATTAAATTTCTTTCGTAACGGTTGAACTGCAATCAACCAAATGTAGAGGACCTGGACCCAAGTACTCCACTGGCGCGTGGTAATCGTTCGGTTTACTATGTACTCTCTGGACTAATGCCTTCTCGGTTTTGCACTGTGGTTTCCTTTTACTTTCCGAACAACCTGTGGTAGCGAATCACATTCTCCGTTCTTCTATGCTCCACATCCATATGCACAGGACGTGCAGTCATAACATCGAGTTCCGGTATCGGAGCTTCGCTCATCCCCCGGATTGGCCACGTGTGTATGGATGGGCCGCTTTCCTTATCTAAGCGAACGCTTCGACCCCCCTTCCCCAAGCATCATGTGCAAGATCATTCAATTTCCCCTTTCATATGTTGAATTTGTGCAATGTCCGGACAGCTTTACCGACAGCTCGTTTGCTGTGCTAACGCGTACGGCTATCCGGCACTGTAGTTGCCGTACCTGACTTCTATCAGTCTGCGGAAACCTCTACCTCCTGCGGAAACCTCTTGCTTCACTGCCGCCCTCATGTCAACGTTCGATGTTCGACGGCGTCATCGTCACTTGTATGGCCCCTCACATAATATTCATTCCCGCGCACGGACGAGAGAAGTAGCAGAAAATGGGAAATTGCCTCGCGGATCCCGCATGGTCGCTATCTACTACTCACCACTTACCCTCTCTCCTTGGCGCAATACCGACGCTGACTCATGTACCTCACACAATTTAGTCACTCCAACCCTGGAAGCCGGGGCTGTGCTCGTTTCGCTTGCTGTTGTCCTCGCCCCCCTCGTCCGTTCCTCTATTCACTGGAAGGTGTCGTTTCGGGCGACGGAGTCCGAGAATTCCGTCTCAGGGTCGTGAACTGCTGCTGCCACTTGCTGCTGGCTGGTTTCCTACCCCCCGGCAACATCGGGACGACCTGTGTGTTCTCTCATGAAGACGGGGTTTCGACTTCTCGCCATGTTGCTCATGTTTTCGACGTACGGCTTTTGGTAACTGCAGTGCTAGTTTGCGCTGCATCGCAATGCTTAACGCAGTTTGTTTGGTCTCAATCAAAAGTTCTGCGGGCGGGTGGGATTGGTCACGATGACTCGATATCGGTCACATGGCGATTTCCATTTCCTTTACACTAACACCTCCACAAATCGTTAAATATCCACGTCGTGGTCCGATTGCTCCCTATTTTATATATATTCTGGGCAAGCGAGCGAGCACGGGCACGCGGCGTGGTTCCTGTGACGTAGTCATCATGGTCATTGATCGTATAGGTGCGCCACTTCTATTCAATCTGTATGTTTGTGCGTTCATGTTTGCTTTTCATTTTGGCTCGATTCGCCACCGCCTGAACCCCGCCTTCTCCATTGCAAGCGACCCCAGTCACGATATGACGCAAAGTTGGGTCGGTTAGTCGAGCTTCAGGTCCTGGATTTGTGATGGTATGATTGCAATGACTTTCTATTTTTCTCGTTTCTTTCTCTTTTCATACCGCTAAACATAACATTTTTGCCTCGCTCTTTTCGTTCTTTCTCTTGACAAATTCTTCGCCCCACCTTCTCGTCCCATCCCCCTTTCCCCCTGTTCATTCCCCGGATCCCGGTGAATTCTTTTGCTGTAATCACCTCGAGGACACCGCGTTCTTGTCCTTTTGGGGATGCTTGAAAGGGGGACGGTTGCAAAATCGGCAAGCCCCGGAGGAAGTATGTCATAAAAGGCCAGTAGGTGCGGCCAGTGTGGGTGCGAGGGTTTTCTTTTCAAACGATTCGAACGCCGAGAGATCGAGAGCGAATAGACGGGCTGCGGGCTAAACCAGGCCAGGTTAGGCTCGTAGGCTATGCTGGGATATATGACGATCGGACGGCAATGCCCCACTGGTACCCACGTGCGTCTCCAATCTTCTGGTATTGGTCATTGGAGTTGGAGCCGCCTTCTGTGACTGGCGGGGCAGAGTACGACGAGATGGCCTAGGGACATGGCACAACATATTAACCTGTCGTGCACGTGTGCCTAACTTATCACGATTGTGGGTGTGGGTGTGGACCAGGTACCGATGACGACGCGACTCGGATACTTGATCGTATCGGCCGATCGTCAGCCTGGGTCAGGTTTATACATAGAGTACAAGTTGGTTATTGTTATGTTCTCGTGCCTGCGGAGAGCCCCTCCGCCTTCTCCGGCGTCCGGCACAGCTTTTAAAGGTTTTTTGGGCCCTGAGTGAGGGGTGGTTGATACATGATCGGTGTTTTTTTTTTGGGAGAAGAGTCTGCGGCAGGGTCACGAGACACGAGACATGGACACGCCGAACAAAACGACGTGGATGCTGTTTGTTTACCGAGAACAGCAAGCCAGTGCCATGGAATACACCGAAACATCGAATGGCACGATTTCGAATCCGGAGCCAGTCACTGGAGCGGGTGCTGTAGTACAGCACGAAGAACGAACGTAGCACGAAATGTTGGAGTTGCTGTACTCGGATATCGATCGTGCCGTGGCCCAAATGTGGTATGTCATACTAAGGTTGTGGCGTTGGTCACCAACCTTTTCGGGCGATGCAGTGTGATCGATAAGTTCGTTTGCTGAAGTGGGGGATGAGCTGTACCGTGAGGGCTGCTGCGTTTGTGTTTGTAAAATAAAAGGTCATGGTTAGGTTGGATGACGTCGGACAATACATATTTGGTGTATAATTGGATCATGCTATCACGATATGCATCTCCGCGATTCAACATCCGTCATCTTTTTATCGTATCCGAGTCACGCTGATCACTTCACATGATGGGCCCAGCCGTACGGGATTCGCCCGTCGACGTCCCATCCACGTGACCCATAATGGCCGCATGTCCGATATATCAATATCATATATCCCTAGCCCATCTCATATCGTATCATATCATTGAACTACGTCCGCACTTGTGGGCATTCCGAATAGTAAGGCCATCGTCCCTGGACGTGGGGAAGCTGCTAACGAAGTTGAGTTTGGGTGGATTCCTATCAAATGAAGTGATCAAACTATGTCGTATGGAGCGTCTCCGTGACCCCCACCACCCCCACCTCCTCCGTTCCAACAACCCCCCTCCTCTTACTAGGCTCCTACACATGGGACGGTAGCGTTCGATCAGCATCGACAGTATACATATATCGATCGGTGTTCGTGACGGGCACCCTACAAGCACTCGACAATGCGTGTTGGCTCCGCACTTCCCTTCCCTTCGATTCTCCTTGGGCGCGTGTTGTTGCTGTTGTGAGATGAAGCATGTATGTAGCATGCCTGACACGTTTACACGATGGAGGGGTTACCGGTACCGTTGTCGTCCATCTTCTCGCTCTGCACGAAGGCAACCCATACGGTTCGGAGAGCATGGTAGATTCCTTGATGCAGGGAGCCTCCATGTCACGTCAAAATCGCTATTGGATACTACACATTATTCCCCTGACGCCCGTGAACTTCTTGCCTGCCTTGCTTTCCGTTCGATAACGAGGTGGAGGAGCGGCTGCCATAATCGTAAGTGGCATATGGGCATCCGAACCTTCAAGTCGGCCCTCCCCTTCCCTTCCCTTCGCATAGAGGGGAGGAACGATGTCACGATTCATATCGTCAGGCATGTGTTACGTCCACGTTTTACGGTAAACCGCGACACGCTTGTTCATAATACCGCGCGTCCATGACACGTGACCATTTGAACTGTTGATTCCCCTATCTTATCCATGCCTATATAATCTTATACTGATTAGATAGGATAAATGACAGATCATACCACCTTCCTGCCGTCTTGCGCTTGCCCGTGTGCGCCCGTGCGGCCCGCCGTGCTGTGGATTCATAGAAGCAAACACAGCGTGTTGGCTGGGTTCGGGAGCTGTCCTCGCCAGATATAGAATATTTCATTCAGAGGGTTGGGACTTTTTGTTACATTCCTTCCTAGCCTCGCCCGCAGCGCCTTTATGAAGTAGTCAGCTGGTTACCCCAAGTGTATCCGTTACAGTGAACCGAAGTTCGGAAGGCGGGTATCATCGTTCCGGAAACAGGTTACCGCGTTCGTTGCTCGTTTGACCATATGACGACATGACCAGATAGGTGGGTGGCTCAGCAATATCAGTCAGATGATGAACCCGTTGGGGATATCATCTATCTACCTTTTTCGAACATGCCCGGTTGGCTCGATCGAGGCCCGCATGTTTTTGTGTTTGCATACATGCACCGAGCACGAGGTGAGAGCTCCTTTGAGGAAACGGGCGTTCCGTCTTCGCAGGCGAGAACCTTGCGCGATGGCAGACAGAGAGATATGCGATTAGTAGTGCACTCCAGGCTTGGCCGATCATTTATTGTAGGCCCGAACACAGGTGCACTCGAAACGTGGCCCTAAGAATGGCCCGACATCGAAGGACGGCGTTCTTTCTGAAATGAAGGGTTGGTTTGGGTGCTCGTATGTATATGTATATATATATCCATCCGCATGGAGGGCGGAGCTGGAACACCGATGCCGTCATATCTCTCGTCCGGGCGCGAGAGGGATTTCGTCGAGGATAAATGTGGTAAGCAACAGAAGGGTGGGTTACATGCTTTAATGTTTGATGCTGACTGGTGCATGTGAGGCCTTGATGGGCAGGCGCTGCCTTGAAGTTTGCCATAGCAGCTATAGCGCTGCACGGCTGCCAGTAGTGCGTTACCGTGTTGTGGCAGTGATTGATCGCAATGTTATTACAACCGGGATATTGCAACAGTGCCTCAGCCGCAGCGCGGTATTGCAGCGGCGCCGACTCGATAGGACACAAAACACCTACTCGAGCTCGTGGATGGTCATCATCCGCTCCTCTAGATACTCACATACTTTCTGAACTAGGAATACAAGTTGTCCAGCTGCGAGTTGTACATCCCAAAAATTAATTTTGGGGATCGGAGCAGCCGTGTGGGCAATGAGATCTGATATCTGAGTCAGCAATTTTTGTCATCTGAACACTTTGACCTTTTTACCTTCCGCGCTGAGACGGAGGCACATCAGGATCGTGGAGGAACTTTGTCATTCTGTCTGTGTAATGGAAGAACAACGCGTAACCCCATTAACATATTACCCCATTCGATCCGTCGGTATGTTGAAAGTCCGAGCGCCACTGAATAATTCGTCGCCTTCAAGTTCGTGAGTCGCTGGCCCAGGAGCTGTCTGTTGGTCGGTGAGATCTCGAGTCGAACGTTTGTCTTTGGAACCCGATTAGGCAGTCTCTTGGTAACCGAGGAATGCAGCACAGGCTCCCGCGGATCACGGCGCTTCAGCAGCACAGGAGTGTGCTACGAGCCCGCGCGACGGACGTACAGCTCTGCTGAGGTCTCGATGACCAGCTACCACCTGTTAAATATTCTGTGGTGATGGTCGTCGCCTGAACATGACCGAGCATGCTGACGCTAAGCCTTTGTAAGCTGAATCTGAATCCGCATCAAGGAATGAGTATGTGAGATTTTCCTTGTTACAATGAGCGCCTTGATGCCATTACGCTACCTTGCTTACGGGAGCAACCAAGTGCCGCGCCCGACATCGGACTCAACTCATTGCCCTTGCCAATATGGATGCAAATTCATCATGTTATATATATATATACGTCCGTCTCAGCATCTCCTCCTAAGCCAAACACCATCAAACCCATCTCTCTAACTCGTGTCGTCTAGTGACACCCGTACACATTAACTTGAACGTCACAGACAATGGATAAGAAACAAGATGATGACTTTCAACCAGTGAAGGCTCGGCCTGGGGCCGCATGGGCAGAGAAGGAGCAGCAGGTATTGCCCAAGAATAGGCTGGGCATCGTATTTTTCGGCCTCATGTGCACCATGTTTTTGGCTGCACTCGATCAGGTGAGATGCCTTAGCCTTCGCCCAGGTCATGGTTTCTGACTCGGACGATGAAAACAGACTATCGTTGCAACTGCGTTGCCAACAATCGTATCGAAACTCGGGGGTGGAAGTAGCTACAGTTGGGTTGGAAGGTGTGTTCTCCATCATTCGCGCAAGGTCCTAAGGTTGACCATTTGTTGTACCTGATCCACAGTGGGTATATGCTAGGCGCAGGCGCATTTGGGCCCATGTATGGCAAGCTGTCTAATATGTTGGGTAAGCGTGACAACCCGCCCTGCAAATCTCGGCAAGCTTTGACATTAGTATCATAGGACGCAAACCGGTCCTTTATTCTTCTATAATTATCTTTCTGGTAATACACTTCACGGCCCAGGTTCACATATCTTCCTTACCTTTCCATTTTTCAGTTTGGTTCCGCGATGTGTGGAGCAGCGCAGAATATGACTTGGTTAATCGTGTGTAGAGCCGTCCAAGGCATCGGCGGCGGAGGGATCATACAGCTTGTGATGATTACTATATCCGACATCGTACCACTGAAGGAGTAGGTGGTCGAGTTCTGAAGCCTTCTACATTGTTGACCCTCTGACAGTCGGGGGCGTTACGGCGGGGCACTTGGAGCCACATATGGAATTGCCAGGTAAGCTTCCCTATTTAACCCACGTGGATGGAGCGCTTATAAACTCTATTATCAGTGTCGTAGGCCCGCTTATCGGTGGTGTCAGTATTTCGAATATTCCAGCCTTCTGTATCACTTGCTCACTCATTGCAAAGGCATTCGCTCAACACGTCAGTTGGAGGTGGTGTTTCTTCATCAATCTGTATGCTATCATGGTTGCCGTGAAATTGTGTGCTTGGCACTGACAAAGTCTGTAGGCCAACCGGCGGTGTTGCTGCGGCCATCCTCTTCATCTTCCTCAATCTTAATCCCCACCAGAAACGTCCGATTACGGATGAAATTGCGGAACTTGACTTTATTGGACTATTTTGCTTTGTTGGAGGCGTCGTATTATTGCTTGTTGGTTTTGACTTTAGTCAGGATTCATGTAAGTCTCAATTGCGGAGGCCGTGTTCCTCGATGTATTTGTGCATCAGTGAAGAGATGGCTAACTTTTGGGGGGTTGTATACAGGGTCAGACCCAAAGACGATTGCCCCACTTGTTATTGGAATTGTTTTATTTATTCTCGGAGGCATCAACGAAATGTATACTAAGAAGTCTGCTATCATTCCCGCACGTTTGTTCAGGGTGAGTAGTGATCCAACGAATTTTCGACGATCTAACAAGATAACAGACTCGCACTACTGGCATCATTCTCATCAATTCCCTCCTGCACGCTTTTGTCTTCTTTGGAGCTTCATAGTGAGTTGCAGAGGTCAAATATTGCGATCGTCCACTGATTATCGTGCCTAGTTATCTCCCATTGTTTTACCAAGGTATGTAGTCGTGTTTAATGAACAATACGGCAACTGACTTTATGTAGTACTCGGAGCATCGGCTACTTTATCTGGAATCAAGTAAGCATCGATCTCTTCGCAATGTTTCTGTTGATAGACGGTTTACCTGTAGGATGTTACCCTTTTCACTTGGAACTGCGATCTTCTCCGTCGCATCCGGGATAATCCTCTCGAAAATGGGCAAATACCGCCCGATTATATGGTTGGCATGGGTATCTTTGACCCTTGGCTTTGGGCTCATGATCATGTTAAACTATACATCGAGCATGTATGTATATTCCATGTCTGAGCTGACGTATCGTACTTATCCAGTCTATAGTGCAGAGCAGGAAGTGTTCCCTTTAATTGCAGCTCTGGGAATAGGATGCCTATTCCAAGTACCTCTGGTGGCCCTGCAGGCGGCGATGCCCCTGAAAGACATGGCTACCGCTTCAAGTGCCTTTATGTTCCTTCGGTAAGTCCGTTGTAACGTGAACTCGCAGGACCCCACTGAAGCGAGCAATGTCTAGTACTGTTGGAGGGGCGATCGGAATCGCTATCGGCGAATCTATCATTGCAACCGTCCTCATTCAGAAGGTCAACCAGATTCCCAACTTTGCCAGCCTCGGTCTGGGCACCACAGCCGCTGAGCTCAATAATAACGTGGGATTGGTCCACTTGATTTCTGTAAGCAGATTTTCGTTCGTGCTTCAATTGTCACTCTGGCGCTGACCAAGAGATAATCATAACCAGGACGACACCGCTCGCAATGCTGTCTTCCAGGCCTGGTCGGACGCGATCAGGACGATATGGATTGTGTCTGCGCCGGTCGCTGGGTTTACTCTTCTTCTGACGTTCTTGCTGCGCGAATACTCGATGAACCGCAAGGTAGTTCGTGATGGTGAAATCACTACGGCGGTGGAGCTTGAGGAAGGAGAGATACACATAGGGCCACGGCGTCTGGACCACGACGACCCTGACATGAGTCCGACGAACACAATCGGTGAGATCGAGGAGCCAGATGACGAAGAGAAGGGTGAAGATGGGAAGAAGGGGAAGAGGGTAGCCTGAGCCTGGTGATGCTCAACACACCATCACGCACTCGCACACAAGCACGGCAGGCAGACGACAAGCATTAGAATGGCAATACTTTCTCGGATATTCCCACCATGGCATTCATTCAAGCAGGACATCGATGGACTTGGTTTGTATATAAAGGAATATCAATGGGTTGGTGGGTGGAGCTGTTACGTCTTGTGTACGTGTAACGTTAAGTTATTGTGGGTTCTAATGTCAGGCGGTTGGCGATTTGTATACATTACTGTAAGAAAGGATTACGGGGTGAACAGCTCAAAAGTATGAGGGAGTAGTTATCGGAACAGCTCGATAGTCCAAAAAACGCTCCAATAACTACTCCCTCAGAATTGCGAGTAATTCAGGTCAGAGGCATTCTCGGACGAGAGTTGGCTTTGCATTGTACGCCAAACTTATTGTATATGTCCGACGATCAATCCTCTTGGAGGCTGGTCGGGAGCAACTCGAGGACGCACCTTCCGCTGTCCGCTTGCGTTATGGAGCCATATAAGCAAATCAGATTTATTATTTTCAGAGGCCAACAGGAAGGACACTCGGGGTGCCAACACTCAGAGGGATGAACAGAGCGTGAACAGGACTTTAGGAAGTCCCACTGATCCGTAACTCATAACATCCGTCTTCAGCCGGCAAAGAAGCAGTACATATGTAGCTCTCGGGAGTCGGCAAGGTGTGCGGTTCCGGGTCAAGGGATTCAAACTCAGCAGTTCGGTGAATACTGTGCGACTCATGTATGTACTCCCAGTTCCTCAAGGCCTTATACGCTATAGGCTGTTGTACTTTCCAAAATACTTCTTCTTGCCCTACAGCCCCCCAAATTTCTTCTAAATATGCATTGAGCTATCCTGACGATTACGGAGTCGACGAAACCGATTCCGTAACTCGGCGAGAGTTCGTAAAGTCGACTCAAACGGTGACGGTTTTGCTGAAAAAAAGCTGCAGTTCGTCCCTGATGACCCCACACACATTATTATTATTCGGAAGCACGGAGTCTCAGCCGTATTCAATCGGCAATATTGCTCGTCCTCTCTGGCAACCGCTACCAGTGCATACCTTGACCCGTTCTACCAATCCCCACACCAGCAATCTTTCAGGATGACCTCGTCCTCTGAAATACCTGCAGAGAGTGCGATGGTTTTCATGAGGGGTCCGCTCTTTGGCACATTCCTTTCGTTGATGTACGTTTGCCCCGCATTTCAATCATGGTTCAATTTAAATTTCACTCAACGTATGATCACAGCCTATACGGTATCAGTTGCACGCAAACACTCTTCTACTTTCAGAATTTTGGAAATGACTGTTTGAGACTCAAAATGACGGTATGTTATGTTACTTCACCTAGATCTCTGGAACCCTCCCCAACGATTGTTGTTAATTGTGTCCGGCCTCGCTCAGGTTGCATTTCTTATGTGCGTTGCATTTTTTCTAATTCTGTTCTCCCATTGTATGGGATCTGATTTGGGTTGCACTCAATCATGCAGCGTTTTGGAGACGGCTCATGCTGCTATTGCTGTGTGGTCAATGGATGACTATCTCATCCTTCAATATGGCAATGTAAGTGCCTTGGAGTCTGGAACGTGGTGGGTGGATACAATTTCAATCTTTGTGTGGTTTGGGTTTTGTTTCTAAGGTTCGGTTTCCGCACAGGTTGTTTGCGGTGAGTAATTATCACCTTCCTCCAAGGGATTGTGCTGCAGATATGAATACTTTGGAACAAGACGATGCACCTCATCGGGGTGAGTACCTGTTTGTCAGTCGGACGCCAGTGAGCTGACAGGTCGAAAGCTTACAATTGATCTCCATGTATTCCTGTAAGTCTATACTATGTTCTTTCCCCGCTGGGTGGCATCCACCATGACCTTGTCCTCTGTAGATATTTCACTTGGCGAATATGGTTGTGTCAGTGCTCCCTTTCACGTGTTGATCTCGAGGTCGTCTCACGCATTTATTTTTATTCAGTTGCGAAGCATAAGTGGATAGTTATTTTACTGGTTTGTCATCATCACTCAGATTTCGTGATGGTGTCTATACCTGGTATTGACAGTGCGCGTTGTGTGTATCACGAACAGGCAAGAGTGACGCTTTTCTACTCTTCCAGCCATGCTCAGCCTCGACTTCTCCTTTTCCCCTTCAGGATTCTGTATTTACTGCAGCTTACCCACGTATGATCGATCTACTGCCTTACCCTTTCATCCTTCTGATTGTTTCCCAAATATACTCAGTGCACTGCAACCAACGTGGTCTGCGTATCTGCGTCGTTACCGAATCTACCTCATCGTGATCGATCTGCATTTCGTAGTTGAAGACACTTTATCCGCTATTGCAATGACGTACTATCTCACCAAGTGTCGAACCTGGTTGCATGACCCCCCATCTCGTAAACCACTTCGCATTGACACCATATTGAACCGGCTCTTCGTATTTGCTGTTGCCACGGGCATATTGACGTCGTGAGTACACACCCCATTATTTGTTTCGATTGTTGTGCGCTGTAAAGATTACGATTCACGCTGACCTATCGGTGATGCAGATTCGTGGACTTGATTATAGTCTTTTTGGTACGCCCTCTTTCGGAGTGACCTTGCTGCTGATGTCAAATTTGCTTCTCAGATATTCTGGCAACCAGATGGTCTTGCTTTTATGAGTGCTGTCCTCGTACAAACACACCGTTCGTCATCCACCATTTTTGGTATTCTAAATGCTGATCAATTTTGATGGCACATACAGTCTACGCCAATTCAGTTCTCGCCTCGTGAGTTTTCCCGGCTCTTTATTTTTGCTCGCTCTAAATCTGTGGTCTCTCGCTCTTCGATCTGATGGATACTGAACGTTTAATCTGGTATGACAAGACTTAACATCCGAAATGCCATTGTTCCAAATGGCCCAGACACATTCGATATCGAGGATCCTGCTGTTATCTCTCTATGCCTCGCAGCTCCCGCAAATATCTCAGTAACGACTTCCGAACTGTCTGAAGACGGAGTACAGCATAGAGGAGGGGGAAGAGGGGAAGTAGGGAGGGGAGGGGAGATGCTAGTGACGGGCCATTGTCATGGTGTACGTACCTGTTGGTGTTACAAGGAGACTGGTCAGCTGACATTCCTGTTCCTACTCCAGGTTGACAAGCCGAACAGCATGCCTGTATAGTGCTGCGACGTGTGTCGAGACATATCTCTACATATATTCTTTGTTGTTAGTTTGCTGTGCTTAAGAGATATCAGCATCATTCCAGGTTGCAGTGTGTAAAATAAGGTTGTTAAAGAGCAACTCGTCTGCAAGATTCGGATCATAAAGCGGGGCTTGCCAACCGAATGCGATACAAATGGATAGAAAGGCTATCGTAACGGAGTGATCAGGGTTGCATAGTCCTAAATAGGAAAGCAGTTCACACAAGAAGGAGAGTACGCAAGCCCAATGTTAGCTTCTCAAGTCGATTTACCAGCCTCGTTGGCTTTTTTTTTTCGGTTTCGTTGTTGACGACGGCGTTGCATTCGTCTCGACGAGAGGGTGAGTTGGAGAGATGGCAAAGTCGTTTGCACAGTATGCCTCGCAGTTTTTGTTGCAGCAGCAGAACCCAGAGTCGAGTCTGTCCTCCTCGCAGCCTCTCTTCTTCTCTTTTACGACCGACGAGGGATCTCGAGCAGGCAATGACCACGACGCCGAGCTCGATGACCTTGACGATCCCCATCTTCGTGCAAGCAGGATGTCAAGCGGAGCAAATCATAGGAGTCTTGTTCATGAGATAGAGGAGGAGGACCCATATCTCAGACTGGACGAAGAAGATATGCCTCCAGGGGCTTCTCGCCACGCCGCGCAGTCATTGCCGTTGATGGCATCCGACTACACTCAGGCAGAATCTCAGGACTTTCCAAAGGGCTGGCTCGCTCACCAAGCATCTCCCCCTCGACGTCTCCGTGCCTCCTCCCCCTCCCCCTCTCATTCAAGGTCCTCCTTCGGCTCTTCCCCCATAGCGGGCCCCTCACATCCACCAATACAACATGTTCTACAGTCTCCTCGTCTCCCACCGCCTCCATCTCGTTCTCGCGAACCTGTATCCTTATCGCTGACCGAGTCACTTCTCCCGAGGGACGGCTTCTCTCGGCCCGTTGACGTGTTCTCGTTACCGGACCCTCGTCATATATCGCGCGCTCGCCGGAAGTTCAACGATTCGCATTGGACTATTGTATGGTGCACTAGTGTCACGATATGTTTCTTCTTTTCCATCTTGCTCATCTTCATCGTTCGGCTGCCCGATAAAATTCGCGGCCCATTTCCATACCGCACGTTACTGCACACAGTACCGTTGCTCACTATCCTGACGTTCGTCAGCGCTGCCGTTGCTTACGCACACATGCTGCTCCTCCGAGTATTCGTCAAGCCCGTCATGGTCATTACATCAATATTTATACCAGTCACGCTCTTCATCTCTGCGCTATGGGCCTTTATTGGTAGTTTCATGTGGGACGGAGATCTCGAGCCCACTTGGGGCGAGACCGTTGGGTGAGTCGCATCCCGCACTGTGTTTGCAAACTTACAGCTCACTTGTGAATGTAGACTCCGCTTGTTCTCCGTCATCCCTCTGGTCATGTCGATAATTACTGCTCGACGTCTGATCGACCTTCCTCAGAAGATCCACACCACGTCGTCCGTCCTTGACCTCACGTCGCAACTTTTGATGGCCAATCCTTTTCTCCTGGCACTTTCTCCCGCTATTCTACTCATCATCTTGCTCGCATCGATCCCTTTTGTCACGCTCATTTTCCGTCTTTTATTAGTAGGCTATTTCACGGATGCAAAGAAGGGCCGTGCGGAATGGCATGTCCAGGAATGGGCGGACTGGGGGATTTTTGGCACCGTTATTGTATGGCTCTGGAGCTGGGGTGTTGCGAGAGGTATCCTGCGTACCACCTGTGCAGGAGTCATCGGTGCATGGTATTACGCCGAGTGCGTTGCCTTCTTCCTCCATTTCTGTTACCTTTCCTCACGTATCTCGGTTTGCAGCCCGAGTCAAGAACCACCACCTCCAACGGATACACATGTCATCCATGGTGCCATTCTTCGCTCCACTTATCCATCCCTCGGATCCATCGTTCTGAGTGCCCTCATAATGGCATGCGTTCGTTTACTCACCCTCTTAACCATCGCATTACGTCTCCTGCCTTCTTATTTCCCACTTGTTCTTCGACCCTGGCTTCAGCCACTTACCATCGGCGCCGGTATGGCAGTTGGCTACTTGGAAAGCGTGACCACCTCGTTTAGCAAATATGCTCTGGTGTATACTGGCCTTACCGGTGATCCGTTCCTACCGAGCGCAAGACGGGCTCGTGCTCTCACGACCGCTGTAGAATCTGCTAGAGCAGGGCGCTTCAGGCGCAAATTCAAGAGTGAACGTACGAGTAATCTAGTCTCAGTACCATCTTCTGAGAGACTGATTTTTCTTCTCTAGCGCAACTCACGATGCTCTCATACACACCATTGACACTCACATTTCCGTTTGCGCTGCTGACCTATCTGTTCGTCGCTCACACTTTAAGCGCTCCGGACTATGCCTTGGGGGCTGCTGTGTTGGCCGGGGGCGTGACTGCGCTCGTTGGTTTATTCTGTGTTGGTCTTGTTGAAGATACGTGAGTACTCCCTGATGTCTCTCTGACGCATTACTGATGGACCTTTAGTGCGGATGTCTTGTACCTCTGCTATTGTATCGACAAGGACGAGGACAAGAAACGAAAAGAAGAAGTCTTTTCAGCAGTACGTCCTGTCAACATTTCTATATGCATTCCGTGCTAACCGACTGCTCCAGTTCGAGTACGACCTTCAACCACCATCGCAGACTGCTGCTGCGACCTCGTCTCGTGCTCAGCCGGCTACACAAGCACTGCCGCAAGACAACCGAGTTTTGGCAATGTCTCGACCCTTGCCTTTAGCCACGTCTCCTCCCGCACAAGGCATATTTGTTCCGCAATCACCGCCTCGTAACAACCGACCTCCAGAGTCGATACAACCACTTTCGTTCACGAAGACAGTTTTGACACCAGACGCAGACATTGACCCATTCGAACATGATGAACCATACGTGCCCGAGGGGCATGAGGAGGAGCTACACGCCGCGACGCCATATAGTCTGTCTCCAGAAATCGAGCCTTTGACTCACAGTCATGGTGAAGAGGACGAGGATGATGCGAACGAGACATCACAGCTGTTCCCTGGATCTGGTTTGTTCTGAGCGTTCAAGGCTTAGGATATAAACTGGTGTGGGGCGGGGCCTGGGACGTATGATATATAGTCTCCATTTCTTTTACTGCTTCTACTTTTTTGTGTCTAATACAGCTCATTCGACATCGGACATGCTCTTTTCATCCTGGGACTGAGAAACGTGACCGGGTCTGTGAATATAAAGTGCTCCCGGGAAGTAACTGTCGAGACCATAGTGCCAATACGCCGAGCACATGAATCTATGAGGCAGGTGGATGGATTAAAGATGGCGATGACTCTCCATGCTAATGACATCCTTTTGCAGACAAACGACTCTCAATGTAGTAGAAGACTAGCACCTGTTGTAAATTTGGCTTTCTGGGCATTCGGCATAGCAACATTACAGTGGTAGTACAGTAGATGGTACAAAGAGTGATTCGAAAGCATACAGATTGATTCAAGCATATTGTGACTAAGATAGCGAAGATAGCGACTTGATGATCGAAGATACGCTTAACAGCTACTATCATCCAACTCCCATTGTCCATACACGCCCCAAATCTACGGATGCAACCGGCGTGATTTAGCAGAGTCCACGCCCTCTTAAAAACACACGCACCGACTGAATGCATTCTTGTGCACCCTGGAATTGCTTATGTTCGAAACTAATTGGTGTTGTGGCACAGAACTTCCGCCAGTCGCTATTCTGAGGCAAATTCTCTAGTTTATGCGTGACGTACTAGTGGACGATTAGAACTAATAAGCACACTAAGATTCACGGTCTTACCTTCTTGCCAGACCCTGGTGATGTGCAACCCTGGTATGGTTTTTAGCAACAGCGACAAAAAAAGGTTAAGAGGGGATCGTGCCTTGTCGTTGTACGAATCCCAGTATGTCGTACAATCCGGTTCATATATGTTGATTTCCCATCGTCCTATAACAACACCGGGGCCCTAATCAGACACGAGGTCAGCCAGGTTGGGAGTATCATGTAGTTTATATCACCTACCTGTTCTTCACAAGTCTTGGGTAGGTGTGAGACCCCGTTGATCTCGAGAGATGTAGCCTTGCAGGCTTCGATTGGATGCTCCCAAGTCACGGGAAGGTTCATGAGTTGCGCAGTGTACTCCCTCGTTGCAAATGAGCTACAAGGGAGCACTGTAACACCCCCCCAGAACATGTTGAGCCTCTGGCGTTCTTCTTCCTCGCGCTTCCTGCGCTCCTCTTCGAGCCTATCGTAATCTTCTACTTCTTGTTGCCACCTTCGTCGTTCGTCTTCTCTGTGTTGGCTTTCACGGCGCTCTATTTCCTCACATTCCTGCCGATGCCTCTCATCCTCTAGGATCCACTCCATTCTGACCCTTTCTTGGCGTCGTTGTTCTTCGTCTATCCTACGAGCAACTTCCTTCTCATGATTTCGGACCTCCTGTTCCCATACCTTCCGAGCCCTCTGGTAACGTTCTTCTTCTTCACGCACTCGGCGTGCGGCTTTCTTGTTGTATTCTTCTACCTCACGTGCGTGCCTCTCGCGCTCTTGATCCCAAATCTGCCTCACCCGTTCTTGACGCTCGTTTTCCACTTGGATCCGGCGCACCACTGCCTTTTCGTGCGATTCAGTTTGGAGCTCCCACGCTTTTCGCACGGAAACATGTTCCTTGGTCTCCTGGACCCATCCCTGAAGCAAGAGATCATGTTGTACTATTTCGTTATCCCAGGCGAGGCGAACGGCGCTCATCGTCCAAGGGTATACTGGACAGAAGGCAAAGTGCATGATCAAGTTGCCGACGAGGACGAGGACGACGGAGAGCGCGAGGATGGTTGGTCCATAGCTCGCCAGGGACGTCCTTGGGCGCGCTTCTTTTCCATGCAGCAATGGAGTGGATTCTTCGGACGACGATGGCCTACGGACGAAGAAGTCTGCATGAGGTTCGAAAATAGGAAAAAAAAAACATACTGCCAAGAGACCAACGCGCCCACCGACGACCTTGACTTTGCTTGAGAACCAGAGCCATTTCTGGGTTCATCCGAGTGTTCGTTAGACATGCTTGACCTGCATGCAAAGCACACACGAAAAGAATAAACACCGTCGTTAAGCTCGAGTTATCGTGCGATGGTGGTAGTAAATGCCCAAGCCTGTAACTTACTCGTACATTATTCTTGCCTCAGACAAAACAGCAGTCGTGCTTGAAATGCCGCCAATGCGTGCGTCGTATTGATCTTGGTGTACCACAGGATTCCAGGGAGCGGCGTTAGATGGGTGTTTCACTGATGGAAACTGTCTAATCGACAAGAGATGCCTCGTGGCCGTAAATGATGCGACTTGGCATTATTTATTAAAAGCGCTAAGCGGTGTATGAACTTCAGCCTGAACCGTTTCTTGCTGTGGAAACTCACCCTCTTTGCAGGGGATACGTTCAAACCCAACCAGCAGCACTATCCTCACTGTAACCACCGAGCACCAAGCCAGCTTGACGTCCGTAATCGGAATGCATTGTATCCACCTAGCTGGTGCTGTCCGTTGTTAGCCTCGTCGAAAACCATGTCGTTATGGTTTTAGACAAGGTCAGGAGATATAATCTAGTTGGTCCACTGTCAGGCTCGAATCTATTGCTGTGAGTCCTTTGGCCGGCCCTACCCTTCAAAGTACCCGTCCATATCAGCGTGATATGTATGTCTTCGATGCCTTCGTCTTCTTCTCCGCCGTCGTTCTGGCATTCGTGAGGCCTACGGGGGACAATGTAAGTTGTTCCGATTTCCCTCTTCGAACGGGAGAATATTAGATTGTGGAACTACCCAACTACCGGAATCAGTGTTATCGTCCTACTGTTACACGAATGGTTGTCTTATCTCTAAGGACACCTCAGCGGCACGCTAAGTTACAAATTCAACTATAGGATGATCACTACCATTTGATCTCTAAAAGGGAGACCTCTTCAATAATATGTTTCTTTTTTATTTGAGTATATTATTTGAAACATAAGGAATGATGATAAAGATTTTTTGAATGGAAGAAAACACCTCATCACATATTTCATGTACCCCTGAATAATACGTCTTCGGAGAGTTTTAATAAATGCACGTATCATTGTGACTGCCATCAAGCGCCAGGACGTATGCATCCACCCACTGTGGCGTCAGTTGCTAGCCTCGTCGCAAACCGTGTCGTTATGGTTTTGGATAAGATCTGGAGGATAGTTGGCAATAACTTTGAGTCCTTCGGCATCTACTCACTACCTCGCGGTCCTCACCCTTAGTTGTCCATATTGTGATAACATGCACGTCTTCGATCCCTTCGTCCTCTCCTCCACCGTCATTCTGGCATTTGCGAGGCCTACGAAGGACAATTCATCTGTGTGTTGTTCCGATTTTCTCTTCGAACGGAAGAATAATAGATGATTGTGGTACTACTAGTCAACTGCCGAAATTGATATCATCGTCCCTGCAGACTGCAACAGATTTGGCGGGAACTGCTACACGAAGGGTGAACCTATCTCATCTCTGAGGGCACCCCAGCGGTACGCTAAGCTACGAATTCGACCATAGGCTGTGAATATGTGCTCCCCGACCTCACTAGCAGCTATGGGACGTGCTATTCCGGTACATATGCTAGATGTACATGCAATAGGTGTACCCAGAAGGACAAGTGCTTGGATAACGACTGTAAAGGGGTTGAAAGATGCTCTAGTTCACAGAAAGGTGCCCCTTGCGAAGGAGCGGAGGGTTATTGCACTTCTGGACTGTACATAAATTGCCCGTGCCAGATTGAGGAGCCACCAAATCCGAAACCTACCCCACCTTGAAAATGTATGAGTTACTTGAAGCACAGTTATAACGTGAATATTATCTTGCATGTGGCCGAATCTTTCAAGAGCTTTACAAAGAACAATACGAGGTACCGACTTTTTGGTGACGTAGTGATGAATCGTGTGGTTCATTCAAATATCTCCTTTGATCTGTCGCTCGTCCTGGTATAAAATCGGCGCCTTGACCGCTATCGCCCATTTGGAAGTAGACCGTATGCCATCACGTTGTATACTTCATCTCGGCCACGAAATTAATTTGGTTCTACCACTTTCACAATCGTGCTGGTCACAGACGAGTAGACCAACCGATCTAGAAACAGATTTTTTTTGATTTGCATTCTTTGGAATCTCGCCGACGACAAAGACAGGATCGGCCTCGTGGCTTCGGCTCGATGGGCGAAGACGTAGTTGGCCAGAGTTCGAGTCATCCAGCGAGCCTATATCCACTTTCAGTCTCGCTTGCTTCTCTGACAGACTGCCTAACTCTGCCAATGCTATGCGCACCCAACGTGCTCGTGTTGCGAGTGTTCGATCTGTTGATCAGCAATCCACGGCGAGTAAGAATTCACCGACGCGAGGTTCGTGTCAATATTGACACTGAGATGTTGAATGGATGGGTGAGTGAGTGAGCGGGGATATGAGTCCTGGGGGACTTGGAGGTAATGAGGAACCTCGATGGAGCCGCCGAGATGTATTCGACAAGCTCTAGTTTGGCTTCCTCGCTGCTGAGCTGCCCAATATTACTCGTGTTCGTTCCTCAACGCCTCCAAAATATAGCATAGGGATCTCAAATCAGGGTCTGGGAGGGTCGAGAATCCGTTCGGTTTGTGTATACTATGATTTAGAAGCGACCTGGATCTGTTGACAAGAGCCTATCAATGCGATTGCGAGCGATTTGAGTTACGCGGGCATGCGCTGGGGAAGATAAGCGAAACTACTACTGCGCTCGTAACGAATTGTGTTGATGAATGTCATGATGACGCAGCCGTCAACGTTTCAACCACCAAGACGCGTCAATGTCTCCCGCCCCTACCTCACCCTTATCTTCGCCTTCGCCTTCGACCTCAAATGTCATCCCATCGACACCCACGACTTCTCGCAATCCGATAATCCTGCGGCTGCGTAAAATTCTGGGAACTACGTTCACAGATCCAGCAACGACGGAGGCGCTACAGACGCTCTCACACTTGTACAACACGACGTCCATCACCGGTCCTTCAGGCTCACGTGTATCACGACAAAATGGTGTCGGAAACAACAATGACGACGGCGACGATGACGATGGTTGGAGTGACTCCGATTCGGAGAAGAGTTTGTCTAGAGAGGACGGTATGTCAGCACATGCAGACGTCGCCGACGAGACGGCCGCCCGCGCGCGTAAGAACCTCCAAACAGACCTGGAGAACAAGCTTGCAGAGGGCAGCCAACATTTCTTAAAAGCGTTTGCGGAAGTCAATCAGGTATGTCCCTACGTTCAGTGGGTCGGTTCAGCCAACAGATGTTCGTTCCCCGCGCGGACGACTAGAAACTAGACGACCTGCAAAATATTGTCATAGAGATGCAGCGACATTGTGACGACGCCGAGGCTCAACTCAAATTGTCGGAAGCAGCGAGCCACTCGCTGCTCGAACAGGCAGAGAGTTTGAGATCCGAGAGGTATGGGCATCTCCGGGTTTCGTATGGTCGAATCTGGCTCATGAAGTATCGCTATCCAAGGCAGGAGGTGGAAACACACAAATCCATCGTGTTGTTGTTCCTCGACCGTTTCACCCTCAGCGACGAAGAGGTGGAAGCCATCACATCTCGCGAGATCTTGCTCGACTTTCGCTTTTTCTCTGCAATGAACAAGACTGAGCGGATTCGGGGCGATTGCAGGGTGTTAATGTCTGGAGAAGAGAGCCCCACCAACGCTGGGTAGGCAATGCTTCCTCGTTGAAGTGAAAATGTCATTTGACTTGCTCACTGGACACAGCATAGATATCATGACAGCGACGTCCTCGTATCTCGAACAAGGCTACGAAAAGATTCACCGTTGGTTGACGTTCGAGTTCCGCCGGATCGGGAGGGAAAGCCAACTAGAAGTCAGTTCTGTCGTGCGTGAAGCAATTCGTCGACTTTCGCAGCGACCAGAGTCACTGTCGTAGGTATTGCATGCCTTTCTTTCTGGTCATGCATATCGATCGTATCGTCTATTCCAGCGATGCCCTCGCGTATCTCTCGGAGGCAAGGCAGAGCACGCTTCTCGCTCAGTTCCTCGACGCTCTCACCCGAGGTGGACCATCGGGATTACCACGACCCATTGAACTGCATGCACACGATCCCATTCGTTATATTGGTGACATGCTAGCTTGGGTCCATCAATCGATAGCTGCGGAGTGCGAGTTTCTCGAGAGCCTGTTCGGTTTGAACGGGAGGGCACGCATGGTTGGAGCGGTACGGACGTTTGATGGGAGCGAAGAAGAGGAGTGGGTAAAGGAACTGTTGAATTCCTCCGTGAGCAAGCTTTGCGTGCCGCTCAAGGTAAGAGAAACCTCAACGCGTGCAATCGACTCGGTGTCCTTCGTTCCGAGGCTCACACAGGCTCAAATACAGGTTCGGGTTCTACAGACCGTACGAGCGCAGGAGAGCAGCATCACATCATACAAAGTCGCCAATCTTTTGCAATATTACATGCTCACCATGCAACGGACGATAGGGGACCAATCTTTGCTTTCGCAGGCGCTCCAGGAGTAAGCGCTTCCGTCGTCTGCCTGGACTATCAATTCTAACGTACGACATGCTTTAGGATCACAGGAGTCAGTTACAAAGTCTTTTTTGACTCCATAGAAGCCCAAGGACGGGCCTTGCAGCGTATACCCTTGGTTTGTGATTTTGTGTCCCATTGCCTGGCCTCAAGTAAACATTGATAGGACCTTGACGACCCATCTCTTTCTCCTCCGCATTCCATCGTCGACCACGCTCAACTTCTGCGTGAAGTCATACAGGTCTACGATTCCTCCCTCCTCAGCGATGGGTCTTCCGATCCCTCTGCGGGAGGCACAGGATTTTGGCGTATTTTGGATGTCATGGTCGACCCAGCGATTACAACATGTGAAGCAGCCGCCGAAGAAAAGGCGAGGTCGCGTCCAAGATGGGATCGTGCGGTCTTCGTGTTAAACTGCCTTGGCTATTTGGAGGTGCGCGTCATTTGTCCTCGCATTTCTAGTCTACTCACACTAACGTTCAACTCCACGAACAGAATGTGCTGGAACCGTTTTTATTCACGCAAGTCAAACTGAAGCAAGTCAGGAGCAATATCGAGGAGAGGGTGCGATTACTCGAGGACGAGCACGTATGGCATTTTCCTTACGCCATCTCTTGGTCATAATGTGTTCAAACCATTACCATTGTGATGTAGTACCGAAATATCCTCGAGGACGCATCGCTCAGCGATGCCGTACGAACGCTGGAGACGAAAGATGCCGCGGTGAGTTTTCCCCATGTCATGTACACCAAGCGCTTCATATTCTTTTCGATCACGAATTGCCTGTCTGCTCATTCTGCGCCCTGCTTCAGACCCCACTCGCCCGCCTCCCAGCGACCGAACCAGACGCGCTCTCCAAATCCCTGGCCAAATTCTCTCTCTGGCTTTCGACGCCGGACGTGATTTCGTCCCCACGTTTGTTTCTGCTCTCGTCGTCATACCTTGCGGGGCGGGTGCACCGGGCTGCGCTGAGACGCCTTGTGTGCGCATACGGCGCGCTGTGTGACGAAGTACGAGCAGAAAGCGCGCGGGGAAAATATGTTGCTGGGAGTGTGATTCTTGGGAGAGAGCGACCGTTTGGGCAGGTGGAATTGTTGAGGCAGATATTTGGGCTCGAGGATGATGACGATGAGGAGGAGGAGGAGGAGGAGGAGGAGGAGGAGGAGGAGGAGGAGGAGGAGGAGGAGGAAGAGGAGGAGGAAGAGGAGGAGGAGGAGGAGGAGGAGGAGGAGGAGGAAGAGGAGGAGAAGGAGGAGGAAGGAGAAGAGGAGGAGGAGGAGGAGGAAGAGGAGGAGGAAGAGGAGGAAGAGGATGAAGTTGATGATTGATATTGACGTGGTTGAGCAGGACCATTTAAAAACGTTCGTGACTACCTCCTGTTCGGGAGGTGTGCAGCGCTGGCATCAATGAGTTCTCCTTGGTCCTATCATCGCCCAATATTGAGGTACAACTGGCAGGTTCGCGAGAATAATGTCAGATCGAACGGACATCCGGGATGAAAGTGTCGTCATGATAAGCGCCGTTAAATTTACCCGACTATCCCGCTCTTCAGGCCACTGCTGAGCCAGCAGTGTTGGCCCGAACCGGTGTAGCTGCTATATTTCTAGACTTACTAAATCATGTCACAAGTATGGAGTAGCCTTCTTTGGCAAATAAGTATGTAGTGATTCACTCCTGATCAGGTCAAGTGTTGGAGGTGACCTCCTTCCAGTCCCCCTAGCAGCTTTCTCAATACAGAAAAGAAATCCCATTGAAAGTGGAGTAGTGTAAACCGACAGCGCAGAAATGGGATGACCAGCGACTTGGAGCATGGTTCTGACGATCAGTGGACCAGCAGTACCTCTCCGCACCCAGTCTATCGTGTTGCAAGGACAACCATTGTACGTTCCAGCAGTGCAGCACCCCTGTGCTGTGTATGAACACTCGCCAACTTTATTTTTTGAAGCGCATATATGGCCCCCCGCGCAGCCGTTGTCCCAACAATTGCCAACGAAACCGACCCCGCCTCCGCATTTGGCGCATGGACAACCGGTATACGTCCCACCTTGACATGTCCCTACTGTAGCACTCGGACTGGAAAACGTGGCCTGACAGTCTGTTCGTAGAAACTTCACCCTACATGGCACTCTGAGATGAAGACATTGGTGTACTTACTGTTTTGGAAACAGTCTCCTATGTTTTCATTGCAGTTGGCCGGGAGGTCTCGAGTCAATAATTCGTTCATGTCCTAAATCGAGAAACGGACGCTGTTGTGATATTTTTTATAGGAAATGGAAGAACATACAATCATAAAGTTACCACTGCTTGGCATCGCAGAAGTTAGCGAAACGACAGCAGCTAAAGCGATGGAAATGCTGGCCAGGTACATGATTAGATGAGGGTAGAGGTTATGAAACCTGTGGTCGACGGCTCTAACAAATTTATTCCTTCTGTGTAACGTTTCTTTCTCTCTCTTTTCACATAGCCTCATCTTATCTTATCTTATCTTTCTTTACTAATATCACACACGTTATGTACACGTTGTAAGTATATATATTCGACCGTCCTGTATTCGTAGTCTCCAGTTTGGAATCATCATTTATCCTTCGAACAACGGCTCTCTTCGAGTCGCCCTGTCGGATCCTCCTTGACTGATTCTGAACTTCGTAACATTCTGCCATAGAACTGTCAATGACGACTTATCAGCTAGGCCGGCCGGCCCGTGTCGACAAGCAAATGCACATGATGAACTTCACACAGCTATCTGAAACATGGTATATTAGCGATCTTGAGCTTTGATTCAACTGGACCCGGACTCTAGTTGGCATTGATGCCTGGCCTCCCAGCCGTGTGCCCTTGCCTGTCAATGAGAAGGGACTAGTCTAGACTAGGATGAGATTTCTACGCAGAGATTGATGTTCGACTTGT
>JBBPME010000220.1:0-20236 GCA_038090155.1 Rossbeevera pachydermis
CTCATCAGACCTACCCCTCACTATTTCGCTATACAATCGACTACGGGACCTCGCGCCGCTTTCGGTTGTTGCTGGTCGACTGCGGCTCCCAGGCATTGTTTTTGAGCTCACCGATGTTCGTCGCCTTGCTGAGCCATATCCTGATTCTTCCAAGGTCACTTACCATGCGAGTTCTCCGATGCTCGGTGATGTGGAGATCAAGACCGCGGATGACTCAATCGACATGAGAGGTTTACTCCTCATTCATCCATAGATCGGTCCTCTTCTTGTATAGGAATCCTCGCACGACTTTCAGTCGCATGCGCGGAGGCTGGCTATCCGGCTCAGGCAAAAGTTCGGAGCGCTGCTACTTGCCCGAGTACCGCATGTACATGCGCAGTACCGACGCGTAGGGACGGACTGCTTGATTATGGTTCAGGTGAGCGAGGAGACGGAATTGAGTGAGCTGATGGCGGGTATTCAGACTGTCGACGTGCAGTAGCTCAGGATTGTAACCTATTCATAACAAACGGACTTGGGTATGAAAAGTTCTCGTTGGGCCAAGACTACCTTCTTATCATAAGTATTCACTGTATGACGCTGCGATGTAGCGGTGATCTATTACTTCCTTACTTCCAATTGGCGATGCTAGCATGCGCCAAACCATCTCCTTTATATATACATGTATATATACTCGTTAGTCTGAACGACCGTATCTACAAGCTAGAAATTATCCACACTTCATCTACAGCGTCTCATCTAATTATCTATTCCGTTGATCTGCTGTCGACAGCTTGCAGGGCGGCAGTCAGATCAAAATGGAAGAATGGTATGGCATCCATTCGTGTCAGGAGCCGTGAAGTCTCCGATACCTCTTCAAAGTTTACGGGTGCTTCGATATCTGGTGGCGGCGTTCCCAAACTTGTCTTCGAGGACTCTGTGTATTTGTAACCATACTTGAAAGTGTGCGTAGTAACCTCAACGAGGATTTCTTCGGACGGCGTTCTACTAATGCCAAATCCACCGGCAATCAACGTCCGTCGTATCCGCGGTGAAAGAATCGACGCGAAATGGAACTAAAGAAGACAGTGATTAATGAGCAGGAACGAAGTTCATAGTTACACTGACCTCTACGGGTGATTTGGTCCAGCGTTCAACTTCCTGATGGGTATCGATCAGTGACTGCAAAGCTGTTGCGTCTATTTGGGACCTAGTATAAAAGCTCGTACTTAGTGCTACATCGAAGTTGAACCAGAACGGGATGTATTTACACTGCAGAGAGATCCAGTATAATCGCACAGAGCTTAGGCTTTGCAAGGTTTGCCGCTTCAGCTTCACCAGCGATAGGACCTGGGTCATTCCAGGGACGATCCTGGGCTTTGATAGCACTGAAATCAACGTCACGGCGCATGTTCTCCTTCACATAGACGACCAGTTCAGAGTTGACGATCGAACAATTGGGGTAGAGGTAGCTTTCCCCGAAGCGGTAAATGATAACGCCAGGTGCAGGTGGCTCGACTTTGAAGTCAGGGTAGATAACACCGTCAGTTCGAAGAGGAACGAAAATTTCACGAGTATCTTCGTTATTTCGAGGGTCAGTGAATGTAACTTTTCCGATGAAATAACCACGAGGATGAGCAACTCTAAGGAGCAATAGGGCCAATGACGCGATGATCGAGGTATAGATACCGTTTTCTGCGGTAGACAAAACAGTAACCAATACTGCCGAAAGCCAGATGAAGAATTCCAGGGGCGAAACGCGCCAGTATGTGTACACCTGAGCAGGTGGCACAACGAGATCAGCGACAGCATGTATGATCACTGCTGAGAGACCAGCGGTGGGAATCCAGAAGAAAGCTGGAGTGAGACCGTATAACGCAACAATGACCACCGCAGCAGCTACAATGCCACTGGCAGGAGTGCGGACACCAGATTTGTGTTGGAGTACCGAACGGGAGAATGATCCGGTAGCAGGAAAGGCATGGAATATACTTCCGATAGTGTTGGTTACTCCAATGGCTATCAGCTCTTGATTGGGATCGATTTTGTAATTGTTCACTCGACCAAATGCTAGGATTGTACATCAACACCTTTCTCTGTATGCACACATTTGGACGTACACTTTGCGATTGCGATGTGTTCTAACAGGAGGATGATAGTAGCAACTGGTAACTGGGGGGCAAGAGCTGACACCAACTCTGAGTCAATCTCGACCAGAGCAACGTTCTGGAATCCCGCTGGGACAGTTTCAAGAACATTTATAGGATATCCGGACTTGGTTTTGCGATGGCGGCAGTATAACCAAGCTGCGACTGTCAAGACCAAAATGACAAACGCATTCCTTGCGACCATGACAAAAAAAAATATCCGATCTGACAAGATGGGGTTAGTTATTAAACAAGCTCAGACATTAATCCTTCACTAGTTCGAGGGAAGCGCTGTTGCAGTCTTGTACAGCTTACGCGGATGCCATAGAGTGCAGCAAGGCCACTGAGGCCCCACACGGCGTCAAGTTTGGTCCTTGGTAAGCCTTTAAGGGTATTGATGATCACCTCGTATGGGGCAACTCTAGTGCTATGAGGAAAGGTGGGGATCACGACGAGTCGTTTAGAAAGGACGACTCACTTGAAACCCGAAATGCCCAACAATCCAGGAAGTTGGCTGCTGACAATGTTGATGGCCGAGCCCGTAATGAAACCGCTAACAGCCGGCGCAGGAATGAACTCGACTAGCCATCCAATCCTCAACAGTCCGATTGTAAGGACAATAAAACCACAGACGAATGCCACTGTCGTTGCTATTTCTGGTGCCTGCCATTTACCTGGGAATCTGGAATCTACTGTAGCGATGATCTGAGAAGTGGTAAGAGACATTACAGCGACTGGGCCGATCGATACATCCTTTGATGTGGCGAACAACTAGTAGTCGTGGGTGGATAGTGTCAGTTTTACATGTAATTTTTTCAAGTGAATCGCTTACACAATATATAAGGACTCCAATGAAGGAAGAGTACAAGCCATATTGTGGGGGAAGAGTAGCAAGCTGGATTTGAGAGGTTATAAGTTCAACTTTGGCCGGGAAAAAGATGAACTATGTTACCTGTGCATAAGACATACCCTGAGGAACGAGCACAACGCCAACAGTCAAACCAGCAATGAGATCGCCCGTCAGCCATCCGACATCTAGTTTGTCGTAAGTGACATGCAGCTGGCCAGCTCCGGTTGGAGACCTACTGTAGTTACCAATCCAACCAAAGATAGGAAACAAGCTGCAGAGGTGATTCAAAATCTAGAGGAGTAGCAAGGGCATAACCGTTGTGAATGACCGTCCTGTCGACGAAAGCCTAGAGTCACTAACAGCGCGGCTCGGGCCATTGATCCTTTCCGTGACGGTGGTAGTGAAGGGTATAACATGTACGTCATCCTCGGCGTCGGGATACGTTATTCTCGTCTTGACAAGCTTCCCAGAGGACGGCATGGAAGTGGAGAGAATAATACATCCGCCAGCAATCGAGTGCGCTGCTTATATAGTCCTGAACAAGTCCAGCAGGACTGGCCCGAACTGGATGGAAAAACGCATCAGCAAGCACGCCATCTGAGCCCGATATGAATTAATTACGTCATGCAGGAAACTCGGACGTCCGAGTGGCGTGGCTATGAAGAACTAACAAAAAAGGAAATGATTTGGTACGTCAAATAGATAACCATCCAGTGCCTACTGTACGTCGACCGTCCGAATACCCGCCATCAACTCACCCACCCCCATCTCCTCGCGCATCTGGACCATAATCAGACAATCCGTTGCCACACGTCGATACTGCGCATGCGTCACACGGGCAAGTAGCAACGCCCCGAACTTCTGCCTAAGCCGGACGACCAACCTCCGCGCATGCTCTGGATCAGACTGAGAACCGTGCGAGAATTCCTGTTCGAGAAGGGGACTGATCCACGGATGAATCAAGTGTAAACCTTTCATGTCGCTTAACCTATCTGCGGTCTTGATCTCTACATCACCAAACATCGATGACCTTGCACGATAAACAGCCTTGGAAGAGTCGGAATCCGGCCCCGAGCAACACCGAACATCACTGAGTTCAAAAACAATTCCTGGGAGTCGCAGTCGACCAGCAACAACCGAAAGCGGCGCGAGGTCCTGGAATCGATTGTAGAGCGACATAGCGAGGGACAGATCAGATGGATGCAATGAGGCGACCATGTGATCCATCCCAGCGCTATCAATTGGTTGCGGAAGATGTGGCGCCACGATTTCGTCATAAGCCGTGAGATCATCGGGGAGGTAGCTGTGGTTACTACCATGGGTCCCGGTCCAGGACAGAATCGTCACATTTCCCGAACGCGCCAGGATATGCTCTAGAAGTCGACCAACTGCCACCTGCTTTCCCTCTCCATAAATGACAGGCTGTGCGATACCGAAAATGCCAAACAGACAGTACGCAATGTCTTCCTCGCGTGTTGTTTGACGTCTGGAAGCCAAATAGAGCTTCTCGCGAACCCTGTCCGGCCCCGGTCGGAGAGCGGATAGCTCCTGCGTCTTGATTTTCATGGCCTGTTCCATCTCCCGAATAATGAGAGAGGATTCTTTGTGATTGAACATCGTCAAGCCGAAGTATAGTTGCCAGTCTTGCGTGTAAAATTGCACAACATCCGGAGCAATGTATTCCTGGTAAGTCCAACCCCGAGTGTTCCAGACACTCTGCCACAGGTCTCCATATTTCGGCAACTTCGAAGTGACATCCAGAAGGTAAACAATGGTAAGCGACGAGCCGTGGTACCACCTAAACATTGCAACCACCGCCTCTTGCAGAATTCCCTTGTCCGCTTGGTTCACGCAGCATGTGTCACTCCATGCCCAGAGAAAGCCTAGACGACGCGCAAGCCCACAGAATTTGACCAACTTGGTATGACTAAGAGACGGAGGCAGCTTATAGACCGTGGTCTCTTCAACCTTCTGGAAGGTGGGTTCGTTCGGTTGCCACCTGTGCGAGAACATCACGTATCGGTAGAATTTGCTGATTTCCTTTCGAATACGTTCATCATCAATCTTCCTAATCATCGAAGATCGCAACTCATTAAAAATTGGGAGTTCCTCGAAGGCTTTTTCCTGCTGAGCTTTGTCGTATAGACGACCGGTAGCAGTGTTGATTAGCGTATTTGGGATATCGCGGACAGTCTTTTGCACAATATCCCGAATTTTGGATGTCGCATTGACATACTGCTTACGCAGTTCTATGGGTGAAATAAAGTTAGCATGCATGAACTGCGTTGTGCCTAAAATCAACACACCACGGATGTTCGGGAAAGGTGATTGCTCGAGCTTTGTAAGCATCTTCTCGAACGCCACAAATGCTTCCTTGTGACGCCCCATGCTATGTAATACGAAGTGCTGTTTTTTATAGTTCTTGTACGAGGACTGGTCATGTTTGATATCCTAGATATAAATAATCATAAAAGTCCGTCCACGGGATGTAGACATCAGTCCATACCTTCTCGACGTCTTTGAGTGCGTTCTCCAATGAACTTTTGCGTGCGTTGGTGCATTTCATGATCATACCATCGATATTCGGCGGGTGAAGTGAGAGCGCATTCGAATAAGATGTAATGGCCCCGGCATGGTCATTGGCCTCCATCATAGAATCGCCCTGTCCCTCCAGTTTCTTGGAACAACGTCCTCGGAACTCTGAAGGGGCACACGATTTAATAGTGTCGAATGCGGCACCATTGCAACTACTCACCAAGTTCCCATCGCGCGCGCTCTTCCTTTGTGTTCGAGTCCTCTGGCAGCTCGGTTTGCATCAGTCGAAAGTATTCTACGGCTTCTACGGCCCGGTGTTCGTCCGCTTCAAGTAGTTCGCAGATGGCTTGATTGGCACGGAACCGGTGAGATTTGAACTGAACCGATTGAAGTGTGTTATTGTCCAGCTTTCAAACTGTCAAAGAAATCTATACCTTGGCAGCTGCATTCCATGCATCCTTCCAGGAGCCACGAGTCAAAACCGCACCTGCCCACTTCTTTGGCAAAGTGGGTGTAGGTAAGGAAGGGAGCAACAGAGCAGTGGTGTAGCTCTCTACTGCTTCATCCACACTCAACGCGACATCACCAGATTTTTCCAGGTCCACAGTGCATTTGGTTCCAATTTCTGACGGAACCATGTTGAATACACTGTGCAGCGCTGTGACGTGGGAACTTACCTGCAACCAGGTTAACGAATGCCTTGTCAGATTTCAAGTCGTCGCCCATGTTATTTACAAGCTCCGTGAGATATATTGCAGAATCTTGTATGTTGCCTCGTTCGTACAGATCTTTGCAATCATGCACCTGCGCAACAGCTATTGCCCTCTCTAACGAAACCAGACAATATGGGGAAGGAAACCCGCTCGTCATGGAAGCACAGATTAGAGTAAGGATGAACACACCTTCGCTCGTGTCCAGTGGTCCGATCGTCGTGTTTGGGGTTTCCTTTTTAAGATCGACCGCAGGTCGAATGCTGGCAGGTACTTCGTGAGGTTTCTGTCCAGCTTGGTCACCCGGGTGTGCAAGTTTGCTGTCTAGTGGACGTGACGATCAACGCAACAAATACCAGAGACACCAAAACGTACTTGATTCCACGCTGTGGGCATGAAGACCAATACTCAACTTGAAAGACTTCATAACTCCGATGAGACTTTCCTTTTCTTGGAGTAGTTGATTATGGAATTCATGGATAGTTCGCTCCAGCCTGATGATTTCCTCCCCTGACATGCGAGAATGTGAGTGGTGGAAAGCCAGTGGCCAACAAACGCACCGGTACGTGGACCAGGAGATGGGGCGATGATTTCCGGACTATTATTTTTGACCGTCCGAATTTTCAGCTTAGTAAGAAGAGGACCATCGTGGTTGCGCGGCGTAGGGATATCGTGGAAAATGATCTTCTTGGATGTGACCATCACAATCTTGCAGTCTGCAAAGATAGCGATCGAGGAGATGGAATTGACGTGGTTTATGGTGGAGCCGACTTCCTGATGAGTCTTGAGGTCCCAGAACGAGACGGAGAAATTAGTGGCTGTTGCGATGATCATTTTATTGGGCGCCAGACCAATCCACTTTGGCTTGTTGTCCTTGCGTTGAACAAACCATTTTGAAAGTGGAGTTCCAGCGGAGGCATCGAGGGAGTGAATATTAATATTACCGTCAGAGGACAATATAAAGAGACGCCTGCTGTCGGTGGTCCAGGTAAGGGATTTATTGAGCTGTGAGGCAACAAGAATGGGATCGTCAAAGAGGAGATGGCCGTCGTCGCTGCCGTAGATGCGAACAGAGGAACGTTGCCATGTGGCTGTGGCAAGGAAGCGACCGTCAGGCGAGAACCTGGCGGCAGCGAGCTCATTATCGTGTTGGAGTGGACCGAGTAGTCGATTTCCAGTATCGAGCGCCCATACATATACCGTCTCATCTGTCGACCCGGTCGCGACGCGCTTATGAGGCGAGATGTCTATCGCGCAGACACGCTTGGACATGCTATGCCACCCCTGGAACCGGGCCACCATTTCGTGGTTCGACGCATCCCACACCTTGGCCCTACCCCAACTTGTCCCATTTGCGATCCACTTTCCGTCTTTTGACGCTGAGATGCAGCAAAGATCAGCGCCACCGTCCATCGGGACTCCCTTCTCCACTCCATTGTTCACATTCCAACACCGAATCTTTCCCCTGTCGTCACAGCCCACGATGTGCTGCTCATCGAGGAATGTGACCAGTCGTATGGTACATGTGCAATTGATCTCCATTGGCCGCTGGTCTCTTGGGTCTGTCACCCCTTGTCTGTTCAACCGAATCTGATACTACTCACCTTAACTTTGGTTGTTCTTTGCTCCAGTGACTTATCCTTTCAGGAGATCTCCCTCTAGCCAACTGTTAATGTGGTTGCGCCCTTACAGCCGTCTTCGGTACTCGCCGTTCATCCCCTGTGACAGGGCCTATTCTGTAGAACTAAACGCGCAGTATAAGAGACGTGGCTAGGACTCAACTGGAGGCACGCCCTCATGATGCCACATATACGTGTCCCCATGTTGTTTGTTTGTGGTCTCACGTACAGTCTGAAGCGCTCTAGCCCACGGTGGATCACGACATGTGCGCACCATCTAACTCATGTTGATCTCACTGAGAATCTTGCACCCTTCACCCCCTAGTAAACTAAGGGTATTCCCTTTTGGGGCAGATTGAATGGGTGACCCCGGGATAATGATAATGACGCCCGTGGTAAGCTGTCATTCGCGTCTTTCTGGGTCCCGCCCGATGTACACTTGGCCGCGAACAACCCCAGTAGCATGTAGAACACGCGGAGGGAGCAGGTGGCTGAGACATTATGAGATCCAATTATATATATTCCTCGCCTTTAGCTTTCTTCGCGGAGGAATAGATAACCAGAAGTTATGATGTGCTCGTTTTTCAAACGATTGGTGACCCTGCAGCACCTTGAACGCCTGGAGGCCCACGCGAAGACAAACAGTGAGAGAATGAGAGAGAACATGTGAGGAACGAAACGCTGATCGGGTGCGACCTGTCGGATCATGGATAGAAGTTGTAAAAGTAAGCATGAGGAGTGAATGGATTCCGTTCCCCGCTCGACCAAAAAAGGAAGTGAGTCTACCAAATCGCATTTCCATATACTCAGATTCGGATGTCCACAGAATGAGTCGGCGGTATGCATCAATGATTTTTATTACAATATCTGATGAATGCTTTCCGTTAGTTCAAAGTATTCCGATTCAATCAAGACGTGCACTTCTTATCAATGCATCCCTGGAGGGCGGGCCCAGGATTCATCGGAACCAGAGCAAGTAGGGGTCAGTTGAATAAGGCGACATGTTGCACACTGGGTAGCTAAAGCCGTATCAGTACGTAGAATAATAAAATTAAAAATTGGGAATTGGGAATTGAGACACGGCCTTGAGCACACTTACGTTTCCTGATTCCTTCTTTTAGCTCGAGTTCCAGAGCTGTGGTTGGACAACGAGCCCATGGAAGTGTCTTCAGCAACAAACGGTACGATCGCGAGAGACCTTTCTGATCTAAATGATCTGCCACTCGATACCCCATCCCCACCCCAGGCCAGTCCAAGAAAAACAAACAAGCTTCAAAGGTCACCGCGGGTGTTGTTCGGGTGCTTTTATTTGGGTGCACGATAAGTTCACAGAAACTCCTGAAACAAAACGTGAAATCCACTTCTTACGTGTAAACAAGCAAAGGTGTAAAAACCAAATCAAATCGATTTAGTCGCCTTGCGCAACTGGAAATACTTTGAATCAGCGTTGACGAAAATGCCCTTTTTTTGCCTGCCTCACGGCCGCTTTCCGGCTAGCGCCGCTAGCGAGGCCACCCGTTCCTGAGCTGCATTCCTTCGAAACTTCGATCCTGCCACATCAAGCGCCAAAATAACGCGAGCGCCAAACCTGGAAGCCGCAAACTTTCTCCTAGTATGTCCGCTTCTGCAAGGTCATTAATTGGGCTAGACAGAACGCCCTGTGAACCACACGCAGCTCTTCTCAATGACCACGAGAATCCTCTCAACCACCGGCACGCACCTCTTCGCTTATAGAAATGCGCTAGGCCCTCAATGGCACTCGCTTAACAAGATCCTGTAACCCACCTTCAAAAACAACGTGGGTTACGGCGCCCCGCATTATGGACATCGGTGGTGCCTAGAACAAGCGACACATTCCGCGCGCATGCCTGCTCAATCGTGTTCAAATCCTAGCTTTCACCGATGAGTCCACTGTGCCCCCTTCAACCTGTAGACGCGAAGCTCAAATGACGTACAATAATTATCGGATGGAACACGCTGTGTTGGCATATGTTGTTGACTTACCCACCGCTGATTCGTTCATAAAACATACAACGTGGTTTAAAGTCATCTATCATCTAACAAGGAACCAGTTGCTTAGGTTCTGTTAGAGATCAATCTAAACAGAAAATTCCTCGGGCTTCGATCAAGCCTCAAAGGTTGGGCGTTGGGGTCCCTTGCTTCGTCGGCCGATCCGGGAGAGTATAAAACCAAAAGTGGAATTGAATCCAGCCATGCTTTGAGTCACACGGCCATTTTTCCTTGGTAATGCAAGCGAGAAAAACGTTGCCACAAGCCATAAGGTTTGAAATGGAGCCTGAGGTTAGCTATTGATGCGTCAAGGCTCCGCCTGACGATATATTTCCCAGAACCTATTTAGAGTTATCACGGTTTGAGAAATGAGGCAAACAGCTCCCTGAGTTCATGCATAGATAAGGATCTGGACGGCTGAAGGTTGGACAACGTGCAGAAATAACGTTTCGATAGATTCTTCTCGAAATCCTGTGAAACTTGGCGTAATCGTAAGCGCCAGATGCGGTGATGGATGCGAGCGCGCAGGGCACGGTGGAACTGCGTGTCAAAATTCGAAGGACGTAGATAAGCATTTAAATCAGGCGATGATAGAACACCTGTAGACGAAAAATAGCCCTCCCACCGTTTTGCACCCCACTGGAATCTGCCCAGTAGTATGACTCGAACCTCCAATACGGGGAACCGAAAAGGCGAGTAGTGCGGAGGCAAGATCATTGATAGAAGGCACTGACGAAAACGAGGAATTAGGTGAATCCGGGGACGTTGGCCAAACGATAAATGCTGAAAATCATATCGTTGGCGAGAACCCGGTCGAGATCGATGCTCAAGTCAACATACGGACGGTCATATTTTTCCCTGACGGAAAGGAACTTTTGAGCGCAGGAGTACGAGGAAAGATTCAACGATGGAGAGTTGCAGATGGTAAGGAGGTGGGGAAACCAATGGACGCCGGAACTGCTGTGGGAGACGCCGCAATCTCACCAGACGGGAAATGGATCATCGCTGGGACTTTGGACGGCAAAGTGATCGTCTGGAGCGCGGTTCAAGGTCGCAAAAAGACGGAGTTTCGACACGCTGAAGATCGAGCGGTGAACGCGGTGGATTTCTCCGCTGACTCGACAAGAATAGCAAGCGGATCTGATGACACAACGCTCCTCATTTGGTCTCTTTTAGATGACCGCTGGCAGAAGCAACTCAGTCCTTTACGACTCGATAGCTTCGTCACAGCTGTCAAATTCTCCCCAGATGGTGAACGTATCGCCGCAGCTACGTATTACAGGGAGTCTGTGCAGGTCTTCAACAGTCGCAACGGCCAACTTCTCGCAAACTTCCCGGTCTACGCATGCACCGCACTGAACGGAAGTCTTGCTTGGACGAGCAATAGCAACCAACTATTTGCCTTGGCGTCCGGCGGTGATATCCACTGTCTCGACGTGCCCACCCAGACGACACGCTTAAGATGGAACATCGACAACAGCAAAGACGTTGCAAATTATATGACAAAGTTGTCGTGCGAGGACAGGTTGATCGCAACCTCTGGAAATTCGTCTTTCTCCTTCTGGGATGTTATAACTCACGATATACTTGGCGTCGTCGAGCATGACTTTTGTTCTACTGCCCCCATGGCCATCTCGCCTAACTACGACATCGCGGTCGCCTCGGAGAACAAAATTGTCATAAAGCGTCTTCCCAACCTCCCGCCCGTGAGTTTCACGACCTAATAAAATCACGTTCTCTCTTCACAAATTGCTTCTTTATATAAAACAGATGCCCCCAGCGCCGGAAGACATGGTGAAGCTCCTGCGTGAACAGATTGCCCGTCAAGGTGTGCTTGTTACTTGTTATCCGTTGTCTATTCTCATTCACGCCACGTTGATAACTACATCTTGCATCTGGGGAATATAGACGAAGCTGCTCAGAAACTTAGTGACGAGATCGTTGAGCTCAAGAGCGCCAACAACAAGCTCGAACAGGAGGTGGTGTTCGAGAAGGAACACTCAAGTACGCTCTGCTCATTCTCATTCGCGCCTCGTTAATAATCGTGTCTCTGTTGTAGAAAAAATTGCTCAGGAACATCGGGAAGAGGTTGCTCGGCTCCAGGCTGAAAATGACAAGCTCACGAAAACAGTAAAATTAATTCATGCACAGAATAAAATTTCAGGTATGTACTTATCACTTTCCCCTTTCTTAATAATTACCTACTCCCCAACTAGTGACTACCCGTGAAAAACTCTGTCAGGCTTCCAGTCGTCAAATGGCACGCGAGGAAGATCTTACGTGGCTATTTAAAACTTTCGATGTCGCGTCGCCTGTTTCTTGTGCCGGGGTCGATCAGGCGGTTGTTCGTCTCCTTGAACATATACTGACACGTCCAGATAATCTCACAATTTTGTCCTGGACTGGGACCCCCGGTAGCCAGCACAGTTACCTCCCTGCCGATCTCACTGTTTACGGGAAAACCCCACCACATTTTCCGCAACCAATCGATAGCACTCGAATGGACGACTTGGTCACGACATTGAACTCATCGTCATTTGACCCCTCTCTTACAATTTCACTATACAATCGACTCCAAAACCTTGCGCCGCTTTTGCTTGTTGCCGGTCGGCTGCGACTCCCGGGCATCGTTTTCCCGCTTTCTGATGTCAAGCCTCCTCCGAAGCCGGATTCCAACACCTCCAAAGGCTATCATGCCATGTCATCGATGCTCGGTGAGGTAGAAATCAACACAACGGAAAACTTGATCGGCATGAAAGGTTTATGCCTCATTCATCCGTGGATCGCTCCTCTTTTCGACCAGGATTTCTCGTACGGTTGCAAGCCTGATCTAGGGCATGCGCAAAGGCTGGTCTTCCGGCTCAGGCAGCCGTTCGGGCCGCTGCTCCTTGCCCGAGTATCGCGTGCGCAGTACCGACGCGTGGCAGCGGATTGTTTGATCATAACTCATGTGCGCAAGGAGACGGGGGTGGGTGAGTTGATGGCAGGTATTCAGACGGTCGAAGTGCAGTAGTCCAAGATTGAGTCCTGTTATTATGACGAACGGGTTTGCGAATGGATGGCCATCGTTTTGACTTGACTCCGTCACACTGTACTGCGATTTCCGTTTTTTCTATGCATCAAATCAGGCCTGTAAACGCTAAATTGTTTTCTTTTTCAGTTTAAGTAATGACGATGCACAAACGTTGACCAAACCCTAGGCTACGCCAGGGATTCACCCAGATCTCGCGTCGACTTTGCCACTTCTCGGCGCCGCTTGATACATTAATGATCGACTGGTTGACAAGACCCGATGACGACAAACCACGATTTGTCAAAAGGGGTTGAACTTGTTGAAATAAACAACGGAAATACAAACGAGAGAGTACCTCGCTTTTCGGCAGCAATAACGGTCTCCGAGATTGGTTTTCCTTGTACTTGCGCGGTAATAGACCCCTATGGTGGAGGATAATTTGGAACCTAGAGTAGCCAGGTCGAGAGGCAACTTCTAGGTAACTCGTGCATGGTATGGATATGCGTGGCAAGTGATCTGCCAACCGCATACTGTACACCCAACATGCGTCTAAAAAGGGGGAGTTAGTGGTAGGAACAAAGGTCGCATGAGAAGGTCCGAACTCGGAAAGCAAGCGGAACTATCGGAAGGTGTAGCCGTTCGGGAACTTGTGAACCCACCGAAGAGGTAGGTGGACTGTCGATCGCTCTCGCTCTCTCTATGCCACCAAAGACCGTAGCAAACCTGCACAGGTTTACCTTCAGGCATTGACCGGTCTGAGCCCTCTGTAAGTCTCTCTCTCTCGCTTTTTTCCTTAATCTTTTCCCATACCACAGCGTCAACATCGACGACAGCACAATGGCCGATGCTGCGACCACAATGACGCAGCCACGACCACAACATCGATCACAACACGACGACGGCAATAGTGATGCAACGCACACTGCCGCGACCACATCGCGATGACAGCAACGAGGCAACGCCGACATGACGTCACTGGCAAATCCGAGTCACTGCCCCAGCGCCCGCCAACAGCCTTGCGCCACTCGTGACTCACATGACCCTAGGACCCTGCTCCACGCCAAGCTGCCACGCTCAGGCCATCCCTCGATTGATGCAGAAGTAGTATCGGCCCGAACCTGCAGCATTGCGCCTCGAGAGCCGCACGAATTCCGCCGACGGGCCTATGTGTTGCGCACCCTTGGCCCTTCTCGAACCACTTCTACGCCGCATCGAAAACCAAAACCCTGCATCCTGGCTTCGAGAATGACCTCCCTCTCTCTCACGATCTGCTACGGATATGTAAGTGCTGGCACAGATCAGTGACACCCTGTTCAGACCACCTCCGGTATCTACCGAGGTGGCCGGCAATGAAGCACAGGTACAAGTTGAGCGTCGTCGGGTCGTCAACCTTGTGTTCCTTCGGACCGGATAGCGGTGGGCTTCTCGTACGGAAGGATCTGGGATATTGGCGCTCCATGTGAAGAAAACTTTTACACGGACTAAGTCGACATGACGGAGTTGGCAGTCCCTAGTCACAGAGCAGTGAACATATTAGGTAGTACCATCGCAGAAACAAACTTTATCTGATTGATCTAAACTATCTAGCTGAGATTTGAATGCATCTATTGAGGACCGATCGACTATGGTACAAATTTTCCATGACTCGCAAAATGTAAGTACGAACAAACGAAGTGGCAAATTGCTCAATGCAATACGCGCGCTCCGATAACGTTAAGGTACGAAAAAAAAGAACGAGCCATTTCGTCCTTCCTGGTAGCATAGAAAATGAGTGAAGGCGACATTCCTAAGAATATCGTCTTTCGTTAGTCAGGCAGCGTAAGGTAAAGCGGAACTCTGCTGAACGGCACACGTTCAGACCACTCAGCGTCAGTGAGTCCGTGGGGGGGGCGGACTGAAAATTATAGCAAGAGCGGAAGATGCGGATGAGTAGCGACCGGCATTGTACGACACCGTACAGCCTGAAAAGAAAGCAGGTGAAAGAAAAGAAAAGAAAAGAAAACGGACTAGTCCCAATCAATGGTTATACCGCCGGGCCCTGGAGCAGCGACCCCAATGCCTCTATCAGCTTCACGTTTGAGCCATTTAAGGGCACGCTTGTCATCCTTAAGATATGGTTCTAATCTCTCGAGACATTTCTTATTGTGATCCTGTGACAACGGCGACCAAGTAAGCTGTCTTATCCCAAATGAGGAAATCGTGACAAAGTACCTTCAACCACTGCTTCTCTTCCTTAGTAAGCATGTTTTCTTTTACCATCCGGGTCTGGATGGGTACACAGGTAAGGCGTTCAAAACCGAGCCAAATATCGCCGCTGAATTCGCCCTTGGTCTACATGGATCCCATTAGCAGGCAGTACAGTGGCGATATGGATGACTGACCTTCACGCGTCTGACGGTTAAAGCAGACTCGATGCGCATACCCCATTTACCTTCGAGGTCTGATGTTTTCGTTAGAATAGGAAACCCAGAAATGGTTCAGGCGGAAAACGCACAAAATCCGGGTTCATTAGTGATGACGTGTCCCGGTACGAGAGGAACATTCGCAGAGAAGCCATGCGGTCCTTCGTGGACGCTCAGGAATGAGCCAAACCCATGGCCTGTTCCATGCTACCGACGATGTCAGGCACGCACTCCGAAAACACGTGCACATACATACCAGGTAGTTGAGACCATCCTTCCATAATGCGCGACGAGCGAGTACGTCCAACTGAAGGCCTGTCGTCCCTTCAGGAAAGACGGCACTATCGATGGCGATCTGGGGTAAAGATAAGCACGATGTGTGGGGGGATTGATGGATCAAGTGCCATTGACGTACATGACCTTGCAACACGCGCGTATACGCCTCAGATTGGTCTTGTGATGGACGACCGAAATGTACAGTGCGTGCCGTGTCACACGTGCCATCACGGTACTGGCCGCCGGAGTCGCTGGGGTAATAGAAATTTCATTAGCATCGGAGATATCACCATCAGCCCTCGAACACATACTTCAAGTAAGGGTTTTCCCGATCAATCATTCTTGCGTTGAATTTAGACGGCGAATAGTGTGGTAGAGCTACATGGTGCAGTTAGTGGTCACACACAGCATGCCAAATGAATTACTCACCAGCGTTCGGCCCACTAGCAGAGATATTCTCATATGCGAGACCCCAGTAATGCTTGTTCTGCCTCCTGAATTCGGTCTGACGCCACGCGGCCTCCCACTCTGTGATATCGTAGCCTTGATGAATCTTGTGTTCCAGCCAAGCGAGCCATTTAACCTAAGAGGATGGCGTGAGAGAGGAGTGGATGAAGTGCCGATAAGACGCACGTAAGCAGCTCCATCACGTAGATACGCACGCCGCAACCCTTCCAGCTCTACTTCATTCTTGACGGCCTTCATGTTGTCAACGTGGGAGGGCACGACGGTATAGCGGAAGTGGGTTAACATAAGCGAGATCGCATAGGACGTCTCGGGGGAGATAGCCAATTTCCCTTCTCCCCATTCCCTTCGTCTGAGGAATGACCAAACATCGTTATAGTCTCTTCTCTCTATTTTGAGGGAGTGTAAGTAATCATCGATATCGGCGGGAGCCTTGGCTCCATCGAGGAAAAGTATGACTTTGTCGACGGAGATGAATAAGTAGGCGTAAAATAGAGGGTTGAAAGGGATATCGGATCCCCGCAAGTTCAACAAGTACGCTAAAGGGGAACCAGTCAGCGTGATACCAGACTTGGTCGCCCTACGTACCAATACTCGACAGTGAAGTAATAAGGGTCCCCACATGCATCTGCGAGGCCGTTGGAGGTGACTTGGAGTACGTCGGGATAGCTGGTGGCTGCACTCGAATCCATTGGCGCACTTCGGAAAGCTTTGACGCTGCTTCTCGGCCGGTAAAGTCTAGAGACTGAACAAAAATTGCATCCTTCGAGCGCACTACCTTGTCCTTCCAACAAAGGTCGACGAAGTTCTGAGGGGGGAAAACCAACTTTGATCCCTTCGTGTTGAGCTTGGTGATGAGTTGCGTTGCCTTGTCGTGGGCGATCATCCTAGCATCGATGCCGATCTTGGCATCTCGAGCACGGTCCTGTAAGACTTCAGATCACTTCCTGAATCGACTGTACAACCAACACATACCACTAGCCATTCAATCCAATCCTTCGGTGCATTTACTGCACCAGCAGGGATCAAATACCAGTTGGGATCCAGCTCTTCTCGAGCTTGGAGCCAATATCTTGAGTCAGTGATGAGATATGCGGCTGTCTTGGAAACGATGGCTTGACCAGCGCTGCCGGTAAATCTGTATTCCTGACGCGTCAGCTAATAATAACCAATACCAGACCAGACATGTACTTACCCGGAAATCCATTCTCGGCGTTTCTCGCTTGCAGCAACATATTCTGATTGGTGCGCATCCTCGGTAGGGATGACGCTAGAGATGGTGATAATGTAAGGAGACATGAAGACAATTTGATCTAACCACTCACTAGTAATCAAGACCATCCTTCGACATTAGCTTACGAAGTTGTTCGAGCCTGTCGCCCATATCTACACGATCCTTGATCGAAGCTACCTCACCCATCTTGCGCTCCAGAGCAGACCCGACGAGTGTACTGGCAGAATCATTCGAGAACAAGGCAGGACGTTTGCTACCGCTGGATCTGGAGGATGTGCGAGTAGGGGAGTCATACTTCGGAGGGGATCTGTCCGAGCCGAAGGAGGGACTTCTTTCCAGAAGATCTCGCTCCTTCTCCTTTACCCGGCCCACTCCCCAGCCATAACCCCACCTTGTGGACTTCTTCGAATCAGACCTGAGCAAGTTGGTTTTATTCCCCTCCGGTATTATCGGTGGGAGCTGAGAGAGCTGGGAAAGTTTGGAGTTGTTATTGGGAAGTGCGGGGACATCATAAGCCTCCGAATCTGTATCAAATTCGAGTTTCTCTTTCTCTGGGTCAGAGAGGGTGCGAGTAGTTGAATAGGATCCCGAGCGGACGAGTCGATTTGACTGACGAGAGCGATTGGAGAGGAGACTTTCGGAGCGGTGTGAACGATGAGAGCGATTATCAGACTTGTGTGATGTAGTCTCGGACTTTTCTGAGTCGCTACGAATGAGGGGGCTTGCTTCTCTGAACCTGGTCTTGTTCGAGGAAAAGGGAAAGCACATCGGCGGGGGCGGTGGAGGGGGCGGAGGTGGTGCCATTTTCCCAAGAGATGGTGAGGGTTGGAAGCAATGAGCCCTAGTTGGCTCGGGAAGGAGAAGTTAGGATCACACACGAGGCAAGACACAAAAACTGGCCATGAAGCGGGTACGGAAACTTCGTGTCTGAGAAATGCTGACAAATACACCCTACAATTGGCGGGCTGCGTCGCCAAACCAAACACAGCACCCTCGGGAGTCCGTATGCGACCCCGTTTGATCCTTGTGCGAACGAAATGGAAAGTTGGCTGTTTGTATCCATGGTATACCATCGATCGCTGCAATGAATTGGCCTCAAACATTCAAGCTGTAGCTGGTAAGTCTGGGCCAAGCCACCATACCAAGAACTGCTGCGGAATTGCGACGCTAAACCCACACGTGTGATGAAACTCAACTGCCCACGGCGAAGGTGGCGTGATATCAGGTAACGGCCAACATACAGAATATGGGAACACTGCATGGAGGGTTCCGTGGGATCGATTTGGCAATGTGAACACGAGGCACGAACAACGGCAGGTGACGGCGTAGTCTCTCTGATAGGATCCTGGATCCGAAATTAGCAATCACCCGAAATTGACACTGCTAAGCTTGGAGGGTATGGTCCGCCGTGTAGATTGGTATGGTTGCCACGGTCCACATCGGCTATCGCTCCACGAGAGAGGCATATAAAGAATATTGGAGGGATTCCGCAAACAAAAGGGGGGACCCGGAAATGTGACCGCCAGGCGGTCCACGAGGTATGCGCATGTAAAAATTGACATGGCCGGGTTGACCAAATGGATGAGGATGCAGCAGGGCGCGATGGGCAAAATTGGAGCGGCAATTGAGAACCCTCTCCCCTCTGGATTCTTGACTGCAACTTCATGCATTCAAGTCGATCGGAATGCATGAAGCGTGCAGTGATTAAAGCATGCGTGCAAGCAAGAGAAAGAACTCAGCTATATCCACTGTAAGGGTTGTTGCGCCCAAAGTACTTGATCCTCGGACAACCATGAAGCTGATCTGGGCTCTGACTCCGCCGTGCTAGATTCGACACGAATGGGTATTTGGAGGGGAAATGAAGTCTTCAGTGTGCCGTAGTTCCTTTGCCCAGGCAATTCGGGTAGTTTCTTGACCAGGCACTGACGGCTCCCGCACTGACTGCGCCGAGATAATCACCGACAGTGTGCATGAAAGATGGCGAACGAAATAACCGTGTGCTCTGTAAGCGCAGGTCACGTGCGTTGACTTTGTGATCTTGATTCTTGATGGCTTCTGGAAGGTCGTTAGTCGACTAGTCGTTACTACGAGCTCCATTTCATCTTGGTCATATCACAAAGGCATTGAACATGCATATAAGTGCCTTTTACTTTGCTGCGGACCCGTGGAAATACAGTACCTCCTTCAGAATTGGTAGAAAGTGCGGTTCGCATTATGTGACTTTGCCTACTAGCAGTCCATGCAGGTGTGACTATCTGGGCTATTTTTTTCCATTCCGCGGATCAGACCCCAGGTCGTATTTATATATTTGATGAGAATGACTCCGGTGATCAATGTACCATGATGCCATGTTTTTCATTGTCGTAGTCAACCCCTTCTACTTTCCATTTAGGCGAGTGTATTGGATCCCGCTAGTACACCGGGAGCTCTATAGCATGCCGTTTACTGGTTGCAAGTTGAAGTCGAATGGCTTATCTTTCCATGTTCAATCGTCGCAGCAGTGTTGCGACTGCCAGTTTACGGAAGCCGGGGTGGGAATGCTGTGCGAAGTGCTTCGTCCATATAGGAAGGCGAACATGATCACACACCTTTTGTGACCGTTGTCTGCCCCTTTGCGAAAATGAAAACCGCGTGAATGCTTACTCGGATACACAGAGGGAGATAGATTCGTTAGGTATACTTGAGATTTCGGGCTGTGCGTGTTTGCTACACAGACCGACTCCTAAACGCCTGAAACACAGTTGGTTAGCGATCGAGGTGGACATGACAACATTGTACTAGACAACGTGGTCCGCAAATTTGAGTGACGGTGAGTGGAGAGAAGCGAGATTCCATCAGTAACCTGAAACACGCACGGTCCCACGGACCGTACAAGCCGACGGCCATGCAGCAACCACGCAGTGATTAGTAGCCAGCGTGAAGAAACCAGACCTGAGTTGGTGGCCATGGATCGGGTCGTCGGTGGCATCGAGGTCGAGAACGATCCGCTCGGGAGG
>JBBPME010000220.1:20246-35435 GCA_038090155.1 Rossbeevera pachydermis
TGCACCAGGCATTCTGTCACCTTCATTGATGATCACAAATCGGAGAAAATTCTGCCGGACGTGGGTGCTCCGTTAACGTGCCTTACGACCCTTACCAAGAGTCGGTTCGTCGAGTTGTAGAAATACCAACGAATATATCAGGACTCCAAATGTGCAAGCTTGAGCGTCTCGGAAAAGTTGTAATGTAATGTGAACTTCCATGGATAACGAAGCGTCCAGTTTAGGACGTCAAGATCGCCTGCCAACACAATTACTAGTAGCAACTCCTCGGAGATAATAGCGAGTGACGAAGTAACGTTCATACGTCACAGCACGGTTTGTGCCCAAGGATGGACCAGGTACAATAAACAAGAATAGATTAGCTAGAAACCAGTAAAATTAGAGCTAGGGACAAGTACCTGCAATCGGGCAGTTGATGTCGGTAACCTTGTGTTACATACCAAGTTGGGGTGTCGGGAGTGGGACGAGACCAAGTGGTGCTGAGAAGATGAGCCGTTCTGAGCTAGCCGAGCCACGACTCAGTCGAGGTGCGCTCAGAATCTAGTCCATGTACGAACAAGCGAAAGCGCGGTTCTTCATTCTTTCACCCTCACCATCAGCAAATTCAGGAATACATACATACTAGATGGGTATCCAAGAGTGCATTCATATGTTGGTAACCTTGGTGAGATAAAAGATGATTGAGCAGGACAGTGTTGGATCCATCACGCACCAAGACTTTGATATCCTCTTCCCTCTCTAACTTGTCAAAGTGTTCAGCAGCACCAGACTTGTGAGCAACCCGAGCGCACGTTGCGTGAAGAGCAACTAAAAGGGGATCGGGTGCCGGTGCGTCGTTAACTTGCAAAGTGAATTCGACGAACATAGGAGTACCAGCAACGTGGAGTCTAGGACACTGGAGGATGCCACGAAGGTGTTCCTCATATCCCTGCTCTGATACACAAATACCGTAGCAGCTAGGCTGCACGGGAGATGAGTTTGTGGCTGATAATATCACACCTCGGTATGTTCAAATTACAACTCCAAGGCATCAAAGCACCTATGGAGATTAACTGCTAACGAGAGTAGGTTCCATACTTCGTGAACGCCTTCAGACCTTCTGAATGCCTCAGTGAAACGTGAAAATCCCAAGGCCTCCAGCATGGCCATGGCGGTAGCAACATACTCTGCCTGCATAACGGGTCAGCGTAGGACGCGGCAGGACAACAGTACCACACCCTTGTTCGCAATAGTCTTCCCAGACCCCTCGGTCGATTCTGTGGATTGTATATTACGAACGTTGCGGTGCCACTCCCTTCGTGATATGCCTGGTTCTAATGGGTCTGGACAACGCTTCACCGAACTCTTGTTGAAGACACCTGTGATCATGCATCGGAAGCCATCCTGTGCCAGGGCCTGATAGAGTATTAAACAATGCAGAAAGAGGATTGTGCAAGATATATGTACCTTCTCTCTGGGACCCGTGTGACGCTTATCAGTACCTCCAACGTGCCTCTAATCATATCCGGAGTCTATCAGTACTGGGCAGTAGAAATTCGAACTTGTGCATCTGCCAAGTGTTACTGCAAGACAGAGAAAGAGAAAGAGCGACTTGGTTAATGCACATAGTCGGATAAATTTCTCGCGCAAAAGTACGTCAATGTCGTAAACGACAGCGCTGTCACTGGCATCCTTTGCCCTGGGTGGCGACGTGATCCATTTGGTGAGTGTGGAGCAGGCTAAATCACCAAAGATGAAGATGTGCGCCCGTTTGTGGAGCATGAATCCGACGACTCTGGCAGACACATCCTGCGGGTTCTGAGCTTCCTCTTCCGCTCGCAGAACGATGGTGTAAGTGCTGAGCCGATTAGGGTGCCCACTGAAGTCCACTGTGGGGGTTTCTGGTAGGGAACGTCCGTCGCCATCATCGTTCAGTTATAGTGCGTTGACGTCTCAACTTGTTCGCCAGCCCCCGATTTCGCACCATTGTCAAGCACTGAGGTAATGCGACCAAACGGTAGCGTCAACATCATCTGCGCGACCAAATCCTCCCCATTTACAGATTCTCATCTGGCTGACCCTTCATCGGCACCGCGTCAACTCAAATCAAAGAGAGTAAGACGGAACTGCGCCGGGGTGCGTACCATCCCTCCGGACATCAAACACCAATACGCTCACGTCCTTCCCAATAGGCTGATCCAGCTCTCTGCGGTGAGTAACTAGCGCCGGCGTGGTGCATGATCATGACAACACTGAAGCCCTAGTAGAGCAATCTGAGCAATGTGGTACGCACCTACGGCGAGTCCACGCGTAGGGAGTTCGAAGGCTAGGGCCTGTGCCAAGTATTCCCTATATGTGTCCGAACGAATTGGTGCGTGCTCTGGATTGAATTCCATTCTTCAGGCACGAGTCGTAGGTGTCCATAGAGGTAATTGGAATAGAGTTTAGATGACGATGGGCTTCGTAGCTCCTCCAGTATTCCCGCACCAGCTTTGACACGAAGGCGGTGGACATACTCGGAGAGGGCGGTGACTTCACCCTTGGCACTACTTTTTCGAGGTCGCTGATCACTTTCAGACCTATTTCCTCGATGAAGCAAAACTAGTCTCTGAGACGAGACTGCAATTTTTCCCTCCCTCTCGAGTCCAGTTATAGCATGGTCAGTCCGAGAGTTGTCCCCATGTGGTCCCCACAGCCTTTCCCGCATAAAGTAGTGATACATCTCACAGAGCTCACTCGAGGTGCACTAGATGTTTGCCAGTCCAAGAGTAGTCTGCCCGCGGTCCCATAGCCTTTCTTGCGTATGCTATGATACCTCTCATGGCGCTCATTCAAAGCACACTAGATGCTATTTGGAACATACCAATTCCAAAGCATTGCTCATATTCTGATGTCCCTCCGACACTTCGTCTCTCACCATCGCTCACCATTGCCTTTGGTGATGAAAGATAATGCGACAATGACGAGACAGTGGCTCAAACGGCTCAAACGGGAACTGAAACCACGGCTCAAACAAAGTCGATGACGACGCGTCACTTTGTCCTTAACCTTGTCACCGCATCCCTGTCTCCGACTTCCATCCTCGTCCTCGTCTCTGTCCTCCAGCGTGCAGAAGCGATCACGCAACACACACAATCGTGTGTGTTGTGTGGTCGCTGCTGTCGCTCTTGTCTCTCCATTTCCCGCACCCATGTCCTGCCCTACCTGACAATGACAACGTGATGGCGCATTGATAACATAACATTCCAGGGTGGCGAGGCGACATGACAAACGCATTGGTTATACTGGTGCGATATATACAGCGCAAACGACATAGTCTAGCTAAGTAGGCTACTAATCATCAACCCTGCGGCGCTTTCCAAGGCTCCGCGTACTGGGCCCGGCGGTTGGTAGATAGGTCACCTGGGGGGATGACGAGGCACAAGTTGCAGACTACCCTAGGGCAGTTGCTGCAACAGTACTGGACCTCGGCTCCGTCTTGGCACAGCGTGCAGAACTGAACCCAAAAACAAAACAATGAGAAATACAATCAGTAAAAGACCTTTGAATAGATTCGCGCACCTTGTTATGACATTCTTTGGAGGCGCCGGATTCGAGAAGTTCATAATGGCAAAATCACTCGAGTGTGATCTAGGTTATGGGATCCTCATGAATTTTTACCTCACTTTGCCTCAAGACATATTCCTTGGAGCATTGGGTGGGAAAGCATTGTTACTGACACTTGTTGCACCATGGGATACCGAAGGAAGGGATGCCATGGCCGAGAAACTTGAAATCTATTTCGAAAAACCGAGAAAGCTGGATCCTTTCCTTTCTTTCTTGAGTGGTGACCTACATCCGCTACTTGAAATTAGCTGTAGGATTGGTGCCGGTTGGCAAAAGGTGGGGAGATGCTGGAAGTCAACAGTGACAGTGAAGTTGGTGAATCATATTCAGCGTCGAATTCTGCGAGGGAACATCAGCGACGCTGTGAACGAGCTTTATGTCCAAACTGACGCTGCGAATAAACCTCCGGGGCAGATCGGCGGTAAAAATAAGCGTCCGACGCTGATTTCACGCCTCCCTAGAATCAACGTTGCGGCGGGCTATTTTGCACCCATTAGCGTCTCAGATGCTGTAATTCTTTTAGCAGTGACTAGGTGCTGGTAATAAAATCGACGATCTTCGCCGAGCTTCCCATGTGACTGAGCAGAAAGCAGGGCGCACCTTCGGCTGCCATAGCCATGGCTGTGTCAAACGGTCGCGAAGTTTTAGTGCATACGGCAATATGGGCGTTTCAAGTTGGTAGGATCGAACACACGACGAACGCCGCCTGGTCATGATGCGTTAACAATCAGGGACCAGGGTACCTCTGATTTCCCTATCGATAATAAGCAACTTTTGAAATTTGGTTGATCATCAGGAAAGGTACATACAACCGTCGCGGGTACAATACCTCCCCGAATGAGGGTACTCATAGCATGAAAGCTACGTAACGGCACTTGTGATCATGTCCGGGTCGAAACTGCTGGTGCGATTGTATCGTCACAGTGCCAACACTCCAAGTTTTTCAACGACTCAGACCTTCCCGAATTACAGTAAGCTACTCCGCAAAATTATGCACATCAGTGTCGAGCACAGGCTGGATAGGAATGCCATCACCACTTCCAAAGTGATCCAATCGATCATCGATGGGGTTCCCGCTGAAAAGGTACGATCATGAATCCAATAAGGTTGCACCGCGCAATTACATACATGGACACAGGCTGCATGGGAATCTTCAAGTAATGCTGTACTATACCGCCAATGAATAACAGGTTGGCAGCCAAATTTCAAATTTCAAAGCTACTTTGAAATGATGCAGGTTTGGATGCAGAGCAGAAGGCCAGAGCAAGCCAACGGCGATCGCAGGCCGATGTAACCGGAGTTACCTGTGGGAGTGGGCGCAGTGTTGGCGGTCACTGACATCAACAATGAATGCACTACACGGGACGAACTGCTTTGGGGGCGATGTGAAGGGGGAAATGGGGTTATGATTGAACGGGTAGTCATTCTGAGTGAATTTTTACAAAGTTGGTTTCAACTTTGAAACTGATTTGACATGGTAAGCTCTCAGGGACGCCGTCAGACGCTTACAGTGAGTTACGTTTCCGGAAACCGGAAACCAAACTTTTCGGCGGAATCGGACTGAAAATTTCTATAGAGTGCCTCAAAAGGGAAAGAACACCAAATACAGGCTACAACTCTCTGGCGAATTTCAATAGGTGCCTATTCAAACCGTTGGGCAACTCTTTAGTTCCCAGTCTAACAGAAATATGGCAAACCAAGATTGGGATCTTCCATAGATAAGACCAATATATCCATGGGAGCGTACTAGGGATCGCTCTTTTCCGACGGAAAGACTTTGAAGACGGATTGGCCGTCGTTGCTTAAACATCATCGATCGAACTTTCCTTCTTCGCTCAGAAATATTCTCCCCCCATATGAACGCATCCGAAAGTCCCCGCGCCATATCTAGCTTTCTTACTTACCTCAGTCCTTTCCCTTCCTTTCCTTCCCCTCATACATGCAATGGTAACTGTGCCGCTGAAACCTCGGGTAAGTCAAGCTTGTCTTTTCCTGACATCATTGCTCACCACACTCCAGTCGCTTTCTGTATGGAATTTTCCACATTTTTAGATGTATCTCGACGCATTAATCTCTTCCTCAGGCTCGCGAAGATAGTGGTGTCAATGTCAACGGAAACGGAAACAGCAGTCAGTGGGGAACGATTCAAATAGTTACACCGGCCATCGTGGGTGGTGCCTTGATCCTCGGTTTTATAGCCTACATCATCTGGAGACGACGACTGGGCCGTCAGTATCGCCCAGTACATTCTGGCTGGGCCACCAAGATTGAGGGCATGTTCTCTACTCGGTCCAGGCGACACCGAGCCCACCAGTCAAATATGCCCACAACGCTGGACGGATCCATGCGCTTGTCTGGGTTCACCCCCGATTTTCGCAGAGCACACCCACTTCGGTCTGGCTCCACCGATTCACAAGTGCCGCTAACGTCGACGAGCTATTTTGTCGACCACCCTTCATTTAAAAGGTACTCGGATTCGCCTCCGCCACTTCCTAAACGACAGGGATTTCGCTGGTGGTGGCTTTTTGGGTCACGACCCCGCCAGGTCAAGCCTGCAGAACCTGGTATGCAGTGGCGCATCGACGAGGTCAGCAGTCACGGGCATGAGGACACCCGACCTCTCGAGGCCTTGGAAGCCGTGCGCGAGGGCCAGGATGAGGAGGACAGCGTTATCCAGATAGGGGAAAACTTCCCCAGTATCGCGTCAACCCCCATGACGCAGCACTTTCCTGAGCAGGCACGAGCCATCCGTGGTATGTCACCAGTACCTGAACATTCCTCTGGTGCTCGCATACCTCTGCCGGCAGCGGGTGCCCCACGGAGTAATACCAACGCGCCCGTAAGTACTTTCATGAACGCGCGATGTCAGAGTGTAATGTTTATCAAGCAGGCATCACGGATTCAACGCGATTTACCACCCAGATACGATGCCTCGCGTAGCCACTCACAATACCCGTCTACGGATGCGACACACTTTCCACGGTCCGATTCGCGCATGGTCATTCCACCGCCCGTGCGGATGGCTGGGAACTCGTCGCCCGTAGAGCAGGCGCGAACTCTCTTCTGATAGCGTCCTAGCCGCCCAATATCCGATGGTCACTACATCCATCTACTAATGCTAACGTACCATGGGTTTCATGTCCGCCGTGCATACCGAGTTGCCAATTCAAGTCTCGAACGAATCTTCTCATCAAACGATATCTTGGATATACCAATACTTGAGACAAATCCCGCTTTCGCTTTTTATTTTTCACCGTTGCTTTTGCCGCATTCTTATCGCGTCGTCGTTGTTACCGTTGCCATGCTATTTCGCTGTGTGACACTCTACTGTACTACTCCCCTTGGTAATTCTATCTTCCGTCGCTGTCGGTTGTATACCTTGTATCTCATCTCACCAGGCTCGTGCAGACCAGAAATCTTCCTCCTTGCCTGCTGAGAGCATCATTCAAATCTCTCTACCACGCACCAACACCACTTGTTGCTATGAACCGTTGCCAGCGAAATCAGAGATCAATATTTCATTCAACCACTCCTATCTCAGTCAGCTTAACAGGCTATATTATATTCGCGTCCCCAAACAAACAATTTATTCTCTCGTACGCTAAAGTTCATATCCTATACGCTTCATTGTCCTAGGGAAACCAGCTCCGCGATATTGAATGGTTGCCGACGAAGGTGATTCGGACTCTATGACGAATTTTGATCCCACAAGCTAAGATACCCAGCCTTCAGAATCAAAATATCCAATCCCGAACGCCTTGAATTTGAATCTTCTTACATTCGACTTCTAGATTTCCGCGCTTTATAATGACCGGAATGGTCATCTGATCAGATAATCGGATGAACAAATAACCAGATGACATGATGACCAGGTGACCATATGACCCACCGTGCCCAACCAGGTAAATGCCGCGAATCAAGTTGACAATTCTGGAAACATACACAATAGTGGTACGTACTTACTGTACGTTATGTCTGGGTTGTCCGAGCGATGAGCATGTGGCCGCAAAGTTGTGGCATGCCCGCCTCCCGAACGCTTTGCCCCAAGTTAGCTTCCTCCCACGATCGAGGGATAAACTTTTTACTTGGAGTTAGTCAAGGCCCCATAGATCATCATATTTGTTCCATCGATCGCGGAAAGTCCGAATCCGCAGCGAGTAAGGTCTTGTATATAGGCGCGCTAGTGATATGAAACAGTCAAAAACAGACTCGGAAGAAATAGAACAATCCAGTGGTCGAGAGCGCCCACCGGGGGTTATAATTGTGTACAAAATGCAATTTATTAACAATCATCCAAGCCAAGTATGAACACGCGCACCGATAGCAGAAAAGAGATCGGTGGCAAGGTCAGAGCAAGGCAATGGTATCATGGGCTGAAAGAGCAAGTATGAGACCGAATCCAAAACGTCCAGAGCGCCGGAAAGTCCATTAGTATTTTATCTACAGATGACAGTCATAGGTGATCCGGAGTGGTAAATATCACTCGTTTTGTTCCATCTTATCTTATCCTTCCACCGACTTCCCGGGTCACAAAGTGCCAGATGTAGTGCGACCAGCCTTCAAGAACGCCGGCGCCGGTCATAATGTGCAAGCAATCGCTGGGGGCATGCTACAATGGAAATATGAGCGCAAGATACGTGGAGATTGAAGGGATCATTTGACGAACCGCATCGGGTCGAAGTCGTGCAGGACGATCGATGGGCAAGTAGAAAATATCAGGGAAATCCGATGTCGCGAGAACCTCCTGTTTCCCAACAATGAATGTGAACACGAGGCATGATGGTAGAACTCACCTCAAAGATCGCATTAAAATCCTTGATCCATGGCCAGTTGTACCATCGCCAATTGTATGGTTGGATCTCTGTCCACGGCTCGCGGAAATCATGACAGTCTTCGTGACCGGGCAAGTAGGCTCTCACGACAACTTGCTTCTGTTGCGTGCCGCCGTTACGCCGGTAATCATGAATCGCACCTTGGACCCGCTCCGCCCACGATCGCATGGCAATCTTGAAGAATGCCTCGACGCCTTCAATCCCATACCCCGCCTCATCGCCAACTTCCTCGTCACGGAACGCGCTCATCAGGGTAGTCGTCCAGTGCCCGGCGGTGCTCACGACCAAGGTACCAAAGTTTGCTTCTGGTGGTGAAGCCAAGAAGATAGGCATGTACTCCGAAGGTGACAATGACCACGTCTGCTGTTCGCTGAAAAGGGATTTTGTGGTACCATTGGCGGAAGTGGGATCTTCGTCATCTATTTCTGCATCGGTCAAGGTATCTTCATATAATGCCTGGAGATCGTCCTGGGTAAGCAGGAGGTCTACGCGGCGGAAAATAACGAGGGGAGTGGTCTCGACAGAGAAGTTAGCTGGAAGGTCGAGTTCGAGCAACAGAGGGGACGTGGGTGAGAGGAACAATGTCTGTGGCCATGCCCTGTCGAAACCAGAACTTTCGGTGTAATTCGGTGTCGCACGAACATGTGGATATAGAAGACAGGACAGCGAAAAGAAGTGGTTCTCGGTTATTGAATCTAGTTGTCCGGACGTGTCAAGACGAGGGAGTGACGAGAAAAAAGAAACCCACCACCCAATAACAACCAGCCACCTTTTTCAACCATATCTTTAACCATGGCTGCAGGATTGCGGGGTCGAACATCACATTGCGACGATGGCTGCCACGTGTAAGAGGATACGGCGGGGAATCTGTTCCATTGTTCAGGGTTGTCCGTCCCCAAGTGCCAGTAGTATTCCCGGTCTGCTGCACATCCCTCGAACCCCGCAAAGACAACCGCTTGATCTCGATCCGTGAGCTCAGGCAGGTCGGTGTTCGGACTGTACACCCAATTCCCTGAGGACCACGCTTCCGGAGAGCACGTACCCCGGAGACGTCCCTCAAAAATGGAGGCCCAGCTGGGTCGGAACGAAAACTCGGGTGACGACGAAAAGGTATAGACGATGATTGCAAAGGTGACGAGTGCACCCAGAGCAATCGCTCTCGTTGAGAAATAGCGTCGCCTCAGTAGGGTAAAAAACGGACGGGCGCCAAGTGCCATGCGTGCCCGAAGTAACTGGGGAGGAAGCGATGGACGTCGTCAGAGCCAGAGTCTGGGAACCGAACAACTACAAAAATTGACACGCCCAAACCGAAGAGCAGTAAAAATATGATCTGACCCTGGCTCGAACAGGAGACCTTCTGTGTGTTAGACAGATGCGATAACCAACTACGCCATCAGACCTTGTTGCATAATAGCGCGAAATGGCTCATACATGTGCACCGCAAACCAAATAGGCACGAGGTCTTCCTACGCCAGGTCTTATCTCAGCCTCACCAATGAGTCGAGTGACCTCGACTCCGAGACCTTCTGAGCCGCAGGTCCCGGCAGATGTTCTCTCAGCAATCACTATCCTTCACCAGTTTGTGACGTCGGCACAGCAACTACCGCCACAGGTCATAGTCAGTTGCAGAAACGAGCGACGTGCATTCGGTCGGGCCGCACTTCAGTCAATGAGTCATCGCGTGGGTACTCCAATATCCTGGGTAAATTATGCTGATGGGAGCTCAACATAGAAAGCAACGGATATGTTCATTCAACGCTTCGCCACCAAAGATGACTGGTGGATATCGGAATTTAGGTACAAACCCGAAGTCTCAATTTACGCTCGCTTTTACCGACTACATGGAGAGGAGGACGATGGCATGGTCTTGCTCGATGAAAAGGGCTGGCCAGAGTTAGTAGGGAACGCAGTCAAACTGACTATTGTATTTACCTCGCTCAAGTTCAGCGTCACTGCAGCGTGAGTAACGGAACCGTCCGGCAGTTTCGCAGACCCCTTGCCGGACTGCGGATAGCTCACGCTTCGTTTGCAGGCAATCGTCCGCAGTTTGACCACCTGATCTCGCCCACAGCTTGGACACTGAGATTCTTGTTGATCCCAGCGTTCGAGAGCTTTCGTCGGGTCCGAGACCAAATATATATAGCGTGCGTAGCAACTACGTACTAGAAATAGATTGCTGCTGTGTGGCTGCGGATGCATCGCATTACTGGTCGGAGTCTGAAACGAGTCAGTCCCGTTCAGCACCGAATATTCTACTCCTAGCATCCTTCCATTAGCATCTCTCAACTTGTATATCTTTCTGATCTTGCCCACCTAACAAAGACAATCTACCAACTACCACAGGCGCTCACCAGCATGCGTCTTTCTATCTTATCTACGCTGCTAACTGCGGCGAGTGTCGGTAAGGCGCTATTCTCTAGGTACACGCTTTCGGCGTTCACTCAACCCTTCGCTTCATCCACAGTCAGCCTCGTTGTGGCAGAGCCGATACGTGTCATTGAGAACCCCACCAACGCAAATATTCGCTTTGGCCATGCATTGGCGAACGCCAACGTAAACGGGAATGATGACAACGTCGCCCGCATCGTTCGTCCTGCAGTTCTCATGGACCCTACTCCCCAAGGAAACCACGAAGGCATCTCTCGCCACTTCTGTGGAGCCTCTCTGCGCGAGAAAGCTCTCCGTTTGACAAACGCATTCCGCCACGCCCTAGGCATGCCACCCATCGAGGCAGATGTTGCAGCACCAAGGATCCACATTCTCCCTGTGGGTTACCCCAACCACAACGTCATGCTTCATTCGCAGGATGAAGAGGGCGATGATGGTAAACACAAGAAGCACCGGGGCCACAAACATCATGATCATGGAGATGATGAACACCACGAACATCGTCACCATCATGGTCATCATCATCACGGGGAACGTCCCAAGAGCTCCTTGAAACGTATCCAGCGGGCCGTCAAATCACTTGGACCTTGGGAAGGCCGTGCAGTGGCATTTGTTCTTGGTGAGTAAAGACCCGTCGATTCTTTTTCCCTCTGATTTTCGTTATATGATTAGGCTGTGGTATTGGTGTTCTTTTGAGGATGTTTTGGGTTCTGTCTGTCCTTACTTACCGCACCATCCGCGGTGAGCGTGGTGAAGAAACCCTTGATCGTGAATACATTGTGTACGAGCAAGTTCCAGAGGCCCTTTTTGTTCCTCCCCCCGAGTATATTGACGACAAAGTCAGGGTGGACGCAAACGAGGATGTTGAGGAACGCAAGTAGGAACATTCCATTTCATTTGGTGCACCTTGATTTGCCATTATCGTGTGGCAGCCGTAAAAAGATACACATCGATTACATCCTTCTCCTAGCTACTTGTTTGCTATTGTATGTTCTCCATTTCTGATCGATTTCTATGGCTTGTCTGCCAGTGGGGTTGGGTCTTCGAACGCCACATTTACATTCCAGTCTATCACCCTCGTTTCAACATCTTGTGTTATGTCACCTGCACTCTCTTTAAGTGTTGCTCTGATTACCGTATCCTGGCTCAGTTTGTTCTCATAGGTACTGAAACAATGCTTTGCAATTGTTCCTTCAAATCAAAATGATGCATCAATGCATCAATTCCGAATCGTCGTTAAGTGGGCCGGGGCCTGGCCCACTGCCATCCATGGATGGCATTGCTCAGCAATTTGAAAAGATTCCCCTGAATTTCTTTTTTTGCTTGAACCCATGTTCCCAATAAATGCAATGTTCTTCCGATGAGAAACGTCACCAGGTATCAGGCGACTCGGTCGCTGGCGAAGTCACCGCTGGCCGTACACTTTAGGCAAGTAAGTACACACCCTTGTGTTACACTTGGCAGGAAGCGATACCACTGTTGCTGTTGATTCTGGCTGATTTTTTTCACGTTCCAGCAATAGCATTTTGCACTATAAAACACTTTTCGAATGGAATCATCGGTGCACACCAGCTGGAGAAAGCAGCCAGGAGAATATCCTGAATGCCGCACGCTAACGTGCGCTGGGACTTTCGACGCTGCTTCCTCCCAGCTACTGTAGGCGCCTGAATGCTAGTGATGCATGTCACCATGTAGACCCATGGATACATTATTCCCAAAGTGACACATCTGGTCGCAAACATCTGGTCCGTGTTCCGTTGCCATAGTGTCATTAATCTCGTCACCAGTTAGTACCTCGCCGCTGTATCCACCACCAACGATGTACTTCCCACCAGCCAAAAATCTGAAGCTTGAACTCGGTATCTTAAATATTGCAAAAATGTCAAAACGAACAAAATATTTTCTTCTTGGAAACACGTGCCGTAGGGCTTGTTTCTCAAGATGAGTCGATGCACTCTCTACAAAATTTAAAATTTTAGAAGGGTCCATGTGTATTTTTATATATCATTATGGCGGGCGGTGTTTCTTGATGGTCTCTATTCTTGATCTCATAGTCGTTCCCCTTCAACCGTCCCTCGCTAAATCTTGACCAGATCGACGCTGTGGAGCTCGCCAACGAATTTCTCAACCAGAGAAGAGTGAAGCCGTTGCACGCGGTGTTGCCTTTGCCTGCGTGTTCTTCAGCCTTGCCTTCCGTTCCGCACCATGGACATTCTCCTACCTACACTCCACTAGATACTCTCTACTAAGTGGTCGGCGAGCGATCGCCGAGTCGCCATGTACGTCATCGACCGAGTACCTCTCGTAAGCCACGTTACCGACGACGACGACATGCACGCACACATTGATAGTAAAGGGTGTCAACGAAGACTAGTAGTCGCTCAAATCATGGACACGGTGGTCAAGAAACGAGACGAGGCAATTTACTCTGCAATTCAATCTTGACAAGTACCCATTGAACAGGATGCTGCCAGAGACCAGAACCGGCACAACGATAACAAGGAAACCAATTGGCTGGGTCCTTCGAATATGCTTCATTGTCACAAAACTGGATGGTGTCATTTCTGTTGAATGAACATTAGTTCGTTCTACAATAAGTAGTTGTTATGACTTGCTTGTTTTCTTTTCTTTTTCTTGTTCTCACTACAGACTACCGAGTCCCTGCGTTCGAACCACACCAGGACCCGTTTCTTTTCTTCTATGATGACCTAATACCCACAACCCTACCTTAGTCATCATTTCCTCCACATGACTCATCCGCAGTCAACATGACTCATCGTGACTCATCCGCAGTCCACATGACTCATCATAACTCATCTTATTTGTAACACTTACTCATCCGCAGTTATTCTGACTCATCTTCACTGCTGCGGATTACCCATCTCCTTCCACCATGTTCCATGGTGTTCCATCCGCTTATTCAGACTCTGCCTTGTGTACTATATAAACCCCTACCTACTCCCCGTATTCCCTAAGCTAGATCTCCTCTGTACTTCACTGTACTTTGTCCCCTGCAATCTAGCCCATTCCTTGTCAACCCTTCAGTGGGAAGTCTCCTTGAAAGTCCTTGTCCTACTTCTGAGTGGACGCTCTCGACTTGTAATCCTCCACTTGATTGGATTACCTTCGTCTCGACATTCGATCGAGCGATACCTGCGGTCGTCACCCTCGACGACACCCTTGTCTCTCGTTGCGACACTTGATCATAACGTCACCTTCGTCCTTGTCGCTGTCGTCCTGACAGCATCCTTGTCCTCCCGCGTTTTCAGAGGCTACACTCGTTCCTACCCGGACCAAGCATAACACCCGCCTCCAAGAGATCAATGATGAGTTGATCCAATGGCTCAAAACTGCAGACGACATGAACTCATACATAGTCTTAAGGGAATTGCAAAAGAAACCTCGACATTCTCGATCCAGACGTTCCTCTCCTGAAGCACTCGAGCTAAAGGTAGAGCTAAGTCAAGGGCGAGATGAGCGATTTCCCGTAACTGCATTAATAGACTCTGGTTGTACCGGATCCGCTATATCCAAATCCTTTGTATTGAAACATCAGTTAAATACACATGCATTACCTCGACCAGTGCAAGTGTACAATGCTGATGGTTCCTTCAATAAAGGCAGAGAAATAACTGAGTTCGTCATCGCAAATATGAGTATTGGAGATCACAAAGAGAAGATCGCGTTGGCAGTAGTAATGCTCGATACCCACCAAGTATTCCTAGGTCATGACTGGTTAAAGTTACATAATCCAGACATAGATTGGAAAAACGGGGATGTCACGTTCAAATGTCACGACGATCACTCGACGTTCATTGATGAGTCTGACGATGAGATATTCGCAATACATAATGTGTCCACAGACTTGGCAGCCCAACATGCAAAGAAAGAAATGTCCTTTGAAGAAATGGTACCCTCGATGTATCATGAATTCAAGGATGTCTTCTCGAAAGAGGAGTTCAATGCCCTGCCACCTCGTAAACCCTGGGATCACGCCATTGATCTAATTCCAGGAACACACAAAGTGGATTGCAAAACGTACAACCTCACTCCCAAGGAACAAGAGGAGTTAGAGGAGTTCGTCGCCGAAAATCTCAAATCCGGACAAATTAGACCGTCCAAGTCCAAGTTCGCTTTGGCGTTCTTCTTCATCAAAAAGAAAGATGGACGACTTCAACCTGTACAGGATTACCGAAAGCTAAACAACATTACAATAAAGAACTGATATCCATTACCCCTTATATCGGAACTTGTCGACAAGCTAAAAGGTGCCAAGTACTTCATGAAGCTCGACGTCAGATGGGGATATAATAATGTCCACATCAAAGATGGAGATGAATGGAAGGCTGCCTTCAGAACTAATCTCAGGTTATTTGAACCTTTG
>JBBPME010000221.1:0-35392 GCA_038090155.1 Rossbeevera pachydermis
GGACTGATTAGAGGGAATCCAACCAGAACAAGACTAGCTTGTTCGGTTGCTGCATTCAAGTATTTATACTACAGGTACATGCGCACAGACCAAGCTGTGTCTGACACTATCTACTATATAAGGGTATACTGTTCTCACGGGTGTGAGAGAAAGAAGTTAAGAAGCGAGGCTATGCATCAAATGGAAGAGAAGCTGAGCGGAAATGAAAAGGAAGCTGGCCTCATGTGAAACATGTGTCAGGTTCTAGACCATGACCTCATTGATAAGATAAAGGGATAAGCGCGCTGATAAGATGCGATTGGCGCTGTGATAAGATAAGATAAGATAAGATAAGATAAGAGATAGTGAAGTGAGATTTGCAACATAAAGAGAACCTTGTCTGGATTCTCCTCAAGGTGCTGTATGGACTACAGCAATCCGGATTCCTCTGGTATCAAAAGCTTAAGTCCATTCTAATCAAAATCAGATTCACTGTTTGCTTTGCTGACCACTGTGTCTTCATCCATCGTCGCACCACCGGAATTTGCATTATTGCATTCCATGTCGATGATCTTGGACTCTATGTATCGTCATTGGATGAACTCAAGCAACTCAAAACCGAATTCGGCGCGCATGTCTCTTTCAAGGACCATGGGGAAATCCATCACATTCTTGGCATTGAAGTAATTCGAGACCGTGTTGCTCACACCATCTCTCTCTCACACCGCCAATACATTGACCAAATGGCAAAAACTTACGGTCTAGAGTCTGCAAATCCTGTCACAACTCCAGAGCAATCCAGCCTTCGACTGTCGCGCCAGCACTGCCCATCCACAGATGACGAAGCGCATGAAATGCATAACGTACCATACCAAAATGCTGTCGGAGCGCTCAACCACTGTGCCATCATGACGCGACCTGATATTGCCCATGCTGTGCAGCAAGTCGCACAATTCGCAGCAAATCCGGGCCGCATACACTGGACCGCAGTTAAACGCATTCTCCGTTATCTCAAAGGCACGCGGAATCTCATCCTTACTTTGGATGGCAAGCTCGGCGGTGACATAATCACACCTCATGCTTTCAGTGACGCTGACTTTGCGAACTCACCCGACAATGCTCACTCTGTATCCGGCTACACAGTCATGCTTGGTGCCGGAACTTTCTTATGGTCAGCCAAAAAGCAAATGGCCACCGCACTATTGACCGGCAAAGCTGAATACTATGCTGCCACTCATGTCGGGCGTGAAATCCTCTGGTTCCGCAATTTACTGGCTGAACTCGGATTCCCGCAAGCTCACCCAACTGCGCTACATGTCGACAACACAGCCGTGATTCGCATTTTAACCACGCTGGACGAGATGTCGACAAGAACCCGCCACATTCGTTTATCATACTTCTGGATCAAAGACGAGGTCGAGCACAAACAAATCGCTCCACAACACATCATTTCGGCCGAAAATGCAGCCGACATCTTTACAAAAGGACTACCTACGGAAACACATAGATATCTCGTACGTTTACTCGGACTACATTCACGGACTGATGCTAGTTGAGGGGGAGTGTTGAAATATGCTACACTTAGTTTACTATTCACCTAGCTTTCCATTCCGGTACAACATTCCCACGTCACTCATTACTTACAGTTCCGGAGAGTTCCGCACATCCCTCAGTTGTTTTACTCCTTCGACTGAGGTATGCTGCTAATCATGCTCATTCATACTATCGCTAACATGTACCTTAGTGCTCACTCTCATTAGGTACATAATACAGTCATTTTACTCCTTCGACTGAGTGCTCACTCTCATTAGACACTATACAGCACCGACTGCCACACATGAAGCAAGAATCAAGAAATGTATAAAGAACTAGTGGTGAACAAGGAAGCTGTCTATGTGTGATTCGACAAGAACAGAATGGGGAAATATCCTACAAACTGTCCTACTTATATACTATCTATGCTTGTGCATGGACCAAGCTGTGTCAGGTACTATCTATGACGTCAATGGAAACTATTACTATATGTGGCTATAGTGTTCTCATGGTCGTGGGAAGACACATGTAAACCATGCACAATGCTATATGCCATGAGGTGTTATCTATACAATGAGGATACCATGCCTATGCAATGCGCTATCCATGCTATAACAATGAGGTATGACGCTATGGTCTGGATCTATGATGTCATGGGGCTAGAGTGATGATGAATGCTATGCTATGATGTCATGGTCTAGAACCAATAACCAATGCTATGCAATCACGTGACTATGTATGCGAGCGCTAAGAAGTGGGCGTCTATGTCAATGCTATGACGGGCGGTTAAGCGAGCGTCTGATGTGGGTGTCTAAGGACAAAGCCTTGTAAGACAGACAACTATTCAATGGTTCAATAGCGGGCGCTTAAGACAATAACGATGGTGTTTGAGGGTTTTATAACAACTATAGTCACAGTCCAGACTCTTTTATCATTATCTATGACATCATGGTCTAGCCCACCTCATGGCTACCTCCTGTTCTATTATCTATGCTTCTATTGACGTCATACCATAGCCATAGCCTCATGGATCACCACATGATACACAGCCTAGGTTCTCATGGTAAACACATGTACTTTAGGGTAGACAGTAGCTACATGGTCTGTGCACTGTTCTTGATAGTATAAATACAATGGCCCTCAGAGTTCTAGACCCTAGTCTAGCTCTCTTGAGTACTGGCGTTCATCTAGCCTTAGTTGGTGACAGTGATCCCCTAAGCTCTATTCTGAGATCCTAGTGCTCCTTAGCAAGTCTATACTTTATCTTCAAGCACTACTCCTCATCAGCCCTCCGTTACGATGGGCATATCCTCCTTCCTCTCACAGCACTTTAATTTAGGGTATACTCAATAGTGTTCACTACAAGAACCAACCTTCATTCCCATTAGTAAACATGTCATCAGACCTTACCACTCTGATTGTATTGCTGCAACAGTGTTGAGCAAGCCTAGACACTAACTATACAGTGCTGGCTGCCACACTCGAAGCAAGAATGTAGAAACAAGTGGATTAGGATACTAGCTAGGAAATAAGGAGACTGTCTATGCATGATTCGACAAGAACAGAATGGGGAATCATCCTGCTAACTACTCTAGTTATATACTATGTACCATGAGAATGCCATGAGGCACTTATCTATGACATCAATGGGAATGCTATGCTATTCTATGCACTATGAGGTGATCCATGAGGTAAACATGCAGTTACCATGTGTAAGGCTATATGCCATGAGGCATTATCTATACCATGGGGATACCATGCCTATTGTTACAACTGGCCCGGGTAGGGTTGGTCGTAGACTCAATGGGTACTAGGGTCAAGGGCTAGGAGTCCAAAGGTAAACACCTGAGGACGATGAAGGACTAGGGATACCTCGAGAGCTTCACCACGAAGCATAACAAGAGGATTTGGCAAAGGAGTCCGAAGGGGAAAGCCTTTGGACGACAAAGGATGAAGGGGGCCTCGAGAGCTTCACCATGAAGCATTACAAGAGGGCTTGACTAAGGAGTCCAAAGGGGAAGGCCTTGGACGACGAAGAACGAGGAGCACACGCTCAGAGGATGGGCAGAGAGCAGATAGATTGGAGAATATTGAGTAGCTCTAGCTTAGTGTTACAAGACGAGTGTCTAGGGTTTATATAGAAGGGGAAAGGAAGGTCATGGAACATGACCGAAGAATGATGAGTCAGCCACAGTATGAATGAGTCATGAAGACTGCAGATGAGTAATGGTATACTAAGCGGATGATGAAGCAGAGTGAGTAAGCATGAGTAAGAGAGATTGGTAATCCACAGTTATGGATTAGTCATGAAGACAGTGGATGACTAAAGTATGCTGAGTAAACAATTGATAAGAGGAAAGCATTGTTATGACCCTCATTTTTCATCTAAGTCTTAAGTGCCCGCATTATCTTATCTAGGCGCGCGCCAATCTTATCTTATCTTATCGATAGATTGCCGCTCGTGTTATCGCATCTAGTCACATGATTGATTAGTCATCAGGTCTAGACCTATGACATCACAACACATTGTTAACGCATGGACATAGCCTTGCATCTAGAAAAACACATGTTAGACATGAGGCCAGCTTCTTTTAATTTCCGCTCGGCTTCCCTTCCATTTGATACATAGCCTCGCTTCTTATTCCCACACCCGTGAGAACAGTTTATCCTTATATAGTAGTTAGTGTAAAGATAGGTCAGACATAGCTTGGTCTGTGCGCATGTACGAGTAGTATGTAATGAATGCAACACTAGCCAGACACCTTAGTCTGTTCTGGTTGATTCCCGACCATCAATAGTCCCCCCTTCTCTTGAGTTATTAGTCTTTGAGGTGATCTAGTGTGCCATTCCTGTATAGGTTTGGTCATTGCCAACAAGCATAGTGATAAGCGTTGATGAAGAGTGAAAGCAAGAGAGAAAGAATAAGACTAGAGGCAAGTTGTAACACCTATGCAATGTGCTATTTGTGCTATAACCATGAGATATGATGTAATGGGTCTAGATCAATGATGAATGCTATGCTATGATGTCATGGTCTAGAACCAATGACTAATGCTATGCTATATGCAAGTGCTAAGAAGCGGGCGTCTATGACAATGGTGTGTGGGTGTCTAAGGTCAGAGCCTAAATGATGGACATCTATTTATCGTATAACAATGTACTATGGTGGGCGCTTATGACTTAGATGGTTTTGAGAGGTTCATAACAAACAGCAGCTAAATGACATGAATGCAGCCTTGGCAGTTGCAACCACACAAGCAAGATAAGCAGAAATAAGGGCAGCTGCTGCCAGACCTCCAACTAAAGTAAAAGTGGAGAAAAAGATATCAGTTGTCCCAGATCCAGGGACATACAATGGCATCTACAACCGCTTTGATGAGTGGTGTACAAAGATGGGTGTCTTTATAGAAATGAATCAGAAAGGATACTCTTCTGATAAAGAAAAAGTCTTGGCAATGCTGTTAAGAATAGGCTCTATGAAGGAGCAAGACAAGAATGGTGCAGGTAACTGAGCCCATAACCAATTGATCTGTTACCAGCACGAAAGGGCTTACTCCACATTACTGGTCTTAACAAAGACCCTTTGAGCCTGATTTTCATTGGGCAATGACAAAGATATCACTCTCAGGAAACTGATGGCATTAAAACAAGGCCAAACAGAGAGGATGCAAGTCTTTCTCACCAAGTGGATGGCACTCTATGACGAAGCTTGATGTGGCGACTTCATGAAGACTGCTCTTCTAGAACAAAACACTCAGCAGGACATAGTCCACCAAATATTTGTTGACACCAAGTGAAAGAACATAGTGGAGGACTACGTTCAGACCCTCCAACACTATGCTGAAGCAATTGAAAGCTTCGAATATAGAAAGGGCCCAAATAATACAAGGACTCAAATGCCATGGAGGTGGATGTCATTCATCATGCCTAGGAAGAACCCTCCAAATTTGGCGGAGGCAAAATGAAAATATATGCTGAAACAACTGCTGTTGTGGCTCACCAAGTAGGAGCCAACACTTTATCTTGCTACAACTGTGGCAAAGAAGGCCACATGGCCAAAAATTGCAAAGTGCCATCCACACACTGCCACTGCCAAGAATGTGGATTCTTACACAGAGACACTGAAAAACATGTTCCAAACAAGGAAAGAAGGTTCACACAACCTCTGGAGAGCAAACTCTGTCAACAAGTGCATCACCAGCCACCACCTGGAAGAAAAATCTAGATAGTATGGACCTAGATGCCCTTAGGGCATATCTCGTAGATAGAGAAGTGGTGTGAAAAGCCTAAGGGAACCCCTATCGGGTAAGGGACCCTCCCCGTCACATAGTAATGATAGTTTTAATAAGAGAGCTCAACACCTAGATAGTGCTAGCTCATTTTCATTTTCGTTTGCAAAAAAAATTGTTTTAATTCATTTTCATCTCTTAATAGTCATATTCTCCTAGATAGTTCTTCTTCTTCTGTTTCTCCTATTTCATCTGTATGATGTGGTAGCCTACCTACAGATAAAACTGAAACAGCATCTCATATTGAGCATGGCTCCAGTAAAAGGGCACTTAATTCTGTTAGAAAATAAAATAAAAAATGTTCCCCTAGTCAAAACCTGATTGACAAAAGAGTGTGATCACTAAAGCCTCTTTGGGAAATAATCCTAAAAATTAACATAATAGAAAATCACAAAAAGATCAGTCAACACTCTACTAGACAGTGGTGCCAATGGAATCTTTATAGATACCAAATGGGCAAAGAGAAATAGAATCCCTCTAAAGCCCCTAGAACTAGTTGTTCCTGTCTACAATGTGGATGAAACACTAAACACTGCAGGCGGTATTGCATACCAAACAGATCTCATAATCAACTATATGGGTTATCACAAGAAGGTCATAGCAGATGTAACAAACCTGGGACATAATGAGATGATTCTAGGATATACATGGTTAAGAGATCACAATCCTGACATTGATTGGACCATTGAAGCCATAAAGCTCAATAGATGCCCTGCTTCATGCAAAGCTTTGGAATAAATGGTGCTTTCTTGTACAGAGGAACACAAACAATCATATTGTATTGCCAACCTCATAAACAACTGCCCTGTCAATCAGAAAGTTGAATATGAAGATGTGTTTAAACTAGTACCAAAACAATATCATAAGTACTTAGATGTTTTCTCTGAGAATGTATCCAAATGATTTCCACAAAGACAGGCTTGGAATCATGCTGTAGATCTTAAGCCCGATTTTGTGCTGAAAAAGGGTAAGTTGATTCCATTAAGACCTGCCAAACAGGACGAAGTCAAGAGTTTCATAGAGGAACAGCTAAAAAAGGGATATATCTGACTGTCTACATCCCCTCAGACCTCTCCTGTCTTTTTCATTTCTAAAAAGGATGGAAAGAAGCACATGGTCATGGACTATAGATATCTAAATGAGGGCACGGTTAAGAACAACTATCCATTGTCATTGATCTCATATATAATTGATAAGCTCCATGGAGCTAAATTGTTTACCAAGATGGATCTAAGATGGGGATATAACAATGTCTGAATCAAAGAAGGTGACAAATGGAAAGAAGCCTTTGTCTGTCATCTAGGGGCTTTCAAGCCTACTGTAATGTTTTTTGGAATGTGCAACAGTCCTGCAACATTCCAACAGATGATGAATGAAATATTTGCCAACATGGATGACATAGTTATTATCTACATTGACGATCTTATGATTTTCTCAAAACACAATGATGTAGCAAAACATAGAGCAGCAGTATTGAAAGTCTTACAATGATTGCAAGAAAATGATCTATTTGTAAAACCCTTGAAATGCTTCTTCAAAGTTACAAAAGTGGATATGCTTGGCATGGATATGTCTGCCAAAGGCATCATCATGAGCAAAAACAAATTAGATGGAATTGCCTTGTGGCCAGCTTCCACCAATGTGAAAGGAGTTCACAGCTTCTTGGATTTAGCCAATTTTTATAGACACTTTATTAAAGACTACTTGCTTATCCCTCAACCATTCCATGAATTGACTAAGAAAGATCAAACTTGGAATTGGTCAGAAACACAACAACGTGCATTCGACATATTGAAAGAGAGATTTACAACCACCCCAGTGTTAGCTTATCTGGATGATACAACACCTTATACTGTAGATTAGAATGTGATGTCTTCAATTTCACCACAGGAGCCATATTATCTACATTGATCAAGGACAAATGGCATCCCATAGCCTTTATGTCACATTCTATGATGGCAGAACAAAGAAATTACCCTATTGCCGACAAAGAAATGCTAGCCATTATATTGTCTCTTGAACAATAGTGTCATTATTTAGAAGGAGCTAGACATGAGTTTGAAATCTGAACAAATCATAAAAACCTACAATACTTTATGACATCTCAAGATCTGAACAGACAACCAGCATGATGGGCATAGTACCTCTTTAGATTTGAATATAGATTAATCAACAAACCCAGAACTGCAATGGGAAAGGCAGATGCTTTATCCCGACGAGAAGATCATAAACAGGGAATTGAACATGACAATAAACAAATGGTGTTTATCCCTAAGTCTCATATATGTTCTATAGAAGAAATGGATTTGTTCAATAAAGTCAAATATTGGCATTTTGGTGTTAATCACTCAGACGGATTGATCCTCCATGAAGGATTATGGTTTTATGATGGAAAGTTATGGGTACCTAGTGAATTGCACATGGAAATAATGACACAATTTCATGATCATCCAATTGCCAGTCACTGTTACAACTTGCCCCTAGTCTTATTCTTTCTCTTTCTCTTTCTCTCTTCATCAATGCCTATCACTATGCCTTTCTCTTATCGATCGTTTACTCACAGTACTTTAGTCATCCACAGTCTTCATGACTCATCCTCTACTGCAGATTACCAATCTCCTTTACTCATGCTTACTCATAGCACTTCGTCATTTGCTTAGTGTAACCATTACTCACCCGCAGTCTTCATGACTCATTCCTACTGCAGATGACACATCTTCCTTCCATTCCCTTTCTATATAAACCCTAGACACTTACCCCTGTACACTAAGCTAGAGCTACTCAATACTCTCAAATACATCTGCTCTCAGCCCAACCCTTAGTTTCTCTGAGTGTGTGCTCCTCACCCTAGTCCTTCGTTGTCCAAGGCCTTCTTCTTCGAACTCCTTAGCCAAGCCCTCTTGTTATGCTTCATGGTGAAGCTCTCAAGGCACCCTTAGTTCTTTGTCGTCCAAGGCCTTCCCCTTCGAACTCCTCAGTCAAGCCCTCCTGCTATGCTTTGTGGTGAAGCTCTTGAGGCACCCTAGCCCTTCATTGTCCTCAGGTGTCTATCTTAGGACTCTCCACCCTTCACCCTAGTATTCATCAAGTCTATGACTGACCCTATCTGGGCCAGTTGTAATAGAAACTTTGTCTTTGATCCCTCAACCCTTGAAGTACCTCACCATTGTTACGATTGGCCTGGATAGGAATGAGCATAGCCTCTGGGAAATGGAGAGGTTCAAGGTATCATCAGAATGGATGATCGAGGTTAAGATATCATTGAGGTCAAAGATCACTGTTACAACTTGCCCCTAGTCTTATTCTTTCTCTTTCCCTTTCTACCGTTGTCAACGCTTATCACTATGCCTTCCTCTTATCGATCGTTTACTCATCTTACTTTAGTCATCCGCAGTCTTCGTGACTCATCCGTAGCTGCGGATTATCAATCCTTACTCATCGTCCCTCGTCACCCTGCTTAGTGTACACTTACTCATCCGCAGTCTTCATGACTCATTCATACTGCGGCTGACACATATCCTTCGATCATGTTCCATGATCTTCCATCCCCTTATTATATAAACCCTAGACACTCGTCTTGTAACACTAAGCTAGAGCTACTCTGTACTCTCAATCCACCTGCTCTTAGCCTCACCCTCTGAGCGTGTGCTCCTCGTCCCCTTCGTCCCCTTAGAACCCTTCGTCGTCCAAGGCCCCTCCCTTCGACTCCTCAGTTCAAGCCTTCTTGTGACGCTTCGTGGTGAAGCTCTCGAAGCACCCTTAGTCCCTCGTTGTCCAAGGGTCTCCCCCTTCGGACTCATAAACCCTCCGTCGTCCTTAGGTGTCTATCTTCGGACTCCAACCCTTAGCCTTAGTATCCACAGAGTCTACTTCCGACCCTACCCGGGCCAGTCGTAACAATCACGATGAGTAAGGGATAAGGGGTATCGCTTTGAGGTGGCGGTCGCTGGTGTTGTTCTATCAAATGTAAAAGTGACTTGTAACACAATCAAGTGGAGTGTTACGAGTCAAGCGTCCAGTCAAAAGTAGGGCGAAGACTTGCAGAGATTCACCCAGTGAAGGGAAGAGCAAAAGTGGGCTAGATTGTAAGAGGTATGAGAGTACAAAGGAGATCTAGCTTAGAGAATATGAAGAGTATGGAGGGGTTTATATAGTGTTATGGACTCGCCTAAACAGCCCCTAGTCATTGCCCATAGTCATTGAATATACAGTAGTATTGAAACATCAAAATATCATATTGGCACCCATCATAAGTGCACACCATTGTTATAGCCACCTGCCTTATAAGCACTCGGAACATTGCCATTGATATAGATGTGCATCTTTAGCGCTCATGATAGATGTGCACCATAGGTGCTTACAATTGTCTTGTCATTGCATTGTTATTGTTCATTGATAGTCATGTGACTTATGATGTCACACATTGTATTGCACCGCATTGGTCATTAGGGTCTAGCCCATGACATCATCCCCTTATTGATAGCACATGGTAGAGCACGAGCGTTATGCGTGTTGCCATATAGATAGATATAGTCATAGTGGATCTCAGATCCCTATCTAGATGGATCTCGATTGATTGATAGATCAGATCTCGATGGTATCTTCTCAGATCTCGATACATCTCGATTGCATCTGTAGATTGCTGATAGATCAGATCTCTGCCACATAGTCCCATGGCAGAATATCTTATGCTGCCACACCTCATGGTTAACATGTGTGCACAGCCTATTGCATAGCCTAGATAAGCATAGCCATAGATAGATTGACCCAATGATGGATATAGATAGTATAGCATAGCATTGTACAGCCACAGACTGATAGTTTATAAGGACCTGGGTTTCCTCATGGATCCCTAGTCTTTTCTTTTTGGATCTCCATCTAATCTCCAAGACCAGACCACTCCTCTCCTTGATCGGCTCCTTCTATTGGCTCGCATTCCTCGCCCCTCTAGTCATACTCATTACCGTCATTGCTTGTTTATCGCCAGGTGACATTTCTATCCCCTCTGTGGTACACAGATGTTCTCGTCATGGACCACTCGTTTATACATTGTCAACATCACCATTCCTGCATAAGGTACATGGTGTCCTCATTATTGATCATTGATTGTATAGGCATTGCTCCTCATTAACGCACCTCTTTATGAGTGCCTCCCGAAGGTCACGTGATTGCTAGGCATATAGTTTGGTATGTCATGGTACTAACCTGTATACTGGTGCCCATGTGATATTGGACCTTTACATAATATTGGGTCACTATGGATAGAACTAGAGTTACATAGTATAGGCATCCCTACAACTGAGGTACTAGTGCCTCTCTCTAGTATAGTTATCTTGGATCTCTGTCTTGACTCTCTGTAGTGGCTCACTTCATCGCCCCCTACTTGTATTGATTGTCCTTCATTGATTGGCATATTTCGTTGCACAATAGTATTGTTTTCCCATTGTCTTCTATAGTGATTGTGTGGCCAGGGCCATAGACATCATTGTCGAGGCATCACCAACATATAATACAAGGGTTTAACGTGTAAGTAAGCAAAAGGAACACCATGGAACATGGTGGAAGGGGATGAGTAATGTGTAGCATCGATGAGTCAGAGTGACTGCAGATAAGTCATAGTGAGTCACGATGACAAATAACAATGAATAATGGGGGAAATGATAACTGTAGCAAGTGGAGTAAGCTGGAATGTGGATAAAGGGTATTTAGTCATTGTAGAGGAAAAGAAATGGCCTAGGCATGGTTCAAACACAGTGGCTTGGTGGTCCATAGTGAGAACAAGAAAAGAAAAAGAAAAAGAAATAGTGAAATGTAACAGCTATCTTGATCCCCTTGACCCTCAGCTATCTTGATCCCTCACTCCTCAAGACTCCTTACCCTTGTCTCTCACCCCAAGACCTTTCTCTCAAGGCTACACTTGTTCCTACCCAGACCAAGTGTAACAGTGAATAAGCATGAGTCCAGAAGATTGGTAATCCACAGTTATGAATGGGTCATGAAGACTGCAGATGACTAAAGTACAGTGAGTAAACAATAGATAAGAGAAAGGCATAGTGATAAGTGTTGATGAAGAGAGAAAGATAAAATGTAACTAAAGAAAAGTAAAAATGTTACATCAATCCTCCCCTTGAGCACAATACAGAACTTGTGGCGTTTTTTCAGAGGATTATTTTGTGAAGTGGTGGTACGACGACCGGAGGTCCAGACGCCCGAGACATTTCTGCAACAGAATCCACTGTGAAGAAAGGAGGATGCAATAGTCGCGTCTTTGGGCGCATGGCTATGTAACAATGCTGCCGTGGATGCTATCTTTGACGTAGGTCAATCTCATTCTTCGCAAGTAAATCCTGATGAAGTTTGCCTAGAAAAACGTGCCATGGTCATTTTCGCACCACTTATCGACGATTCCGGAGAATGTCAAAGTGAGCGTCCTCGCCGCTCATCCGTCTAAGCAGCCACGCATTAGAGAGGAAGATTTGAAGGTATACCCGCATGTGAAGACCAAGACTGTGTTTGGAGCGTCTCACGCGATTCCGCCTGAGTTCCCAGAGGTCGTTGTCGAAACAGCCCTCGGAGGAGGCAAATAGTTGGCTGAATGTATTAGTAGTGTAATTAGCCCGATCGTGATTGGTCACGGTAGATTCCGTATACGGCAGCCGTTCTTCCGAATTTCATGAGACTCGTTACTTGTTCTCTTCGTTCCTCAGCCAACGATGCTCGTCAATGCTGCACTTTCTCTTCCGCGTGCGGGTGCATTCAGCCACGCCTCGTTGCGCACATTTGCGTCCTCTGCCGCAAGGTCGCAGGCAGTTCCAACAGAGAAACCGACGTTGATGAAGGAGTTCAAGATCTACCGCTGGGTCCGTGTCGTCTGACTTCCGTATTCCTATTTCTGACAACACACCCACTAGAATCCAGACGAGCCGGAGAAAAAGCCGACCCTCCAATCCTACACTATCGACCTCAACCAGACTGGTCCCATGGCACGTACGCTCTTCGTTTGACAGCTGACATCTCACATTATTGCAGGTGCTGGATGCCCTCATCAAGATAAAGAACGAAATGGACCCTACCCTCACCTTCCGGCGCTCCTGTCGAGAGGGCATATGCGGCTCTTGTGCCATGAATATCGACGGTCAAAACACCCTCGCGTGTCTCTGTCGCATTGATAGGAACGCGAGCAAGGACTCGAAGATATATCCCCTCCCACACAGTCCGTACATTTCCTTGTTGCTCCGCCCGCTATGTAGCCTGAACTCACGCGCCCTCCATCTTTCCCGTTTCCTTTTGACTCTCCTCAGTGTACATCGTCAAGGACCTCGTTCCCGATCTCACTCTCTTCTATAAGCAGTACAAGTCCATCAAGCCCTACTTGCAAAATGACAATCCTCCAGAAAAGGGTGAATTCTTGCAATCTCCAGAAGACCGCAAGAAGCTCGATGGTCTCTACGAGTGCATTCTCTGTGCCTGCTGTTCGACCAGCTGTCCGTCTTATTGGTGGAACCAGGACGAATATCTCGGGCCCGCAACGTTAATGCAGGCATACCGGTGGATCGCGGACTCTCGGGTAAGTACGATCAAGGTCGTGGTTCCGTGAGCGTGTGACCTGGCATTGTTCCATTTTACACACAGGACGCGTACGGCGCACAGAGAAAGGAGCTGCTCCAGAACGAGATGAGCATGTACAGGTGTCATACCATCTTCAACTGTTTGTCGTCCAGTTTGTCTTTATGACACGCTTGCTCATTGAGCACCTTCCATCTAGGTTCTCGGACATGCCCCAAGGGCTTGAACCCCGCCGCGGCCATTGCCAAGATTAAGCTGGAGCTTGCAGCCGATTAACCATGAGAAAGCTCACTGTTGGTAGTGATCGGACTTTATGCGTGGGTTGGCCGAGCCACGTCCTGGTTACCAAGTACCACGATGCATGTCTTGTGTGAGCTATTGTATCAAACCCGATCCAAGCCGATGCAAAGGCCGGCATTTCTTTTATGTGTGTCCGGTGAGCCAACATGAGCCGTGTCCTTTGTGAGCGCAACGAGATCTTCCGAACGCTTGATCGATGCCCATTGAGCTTCACACTACAAATCCTCTGAACAACACAAATTGTTGAAGAATGGCGACGTTCGGCAAGACGACTTTTAACTCCATCTCTTACGCTGCGTCTCGGCCTACCTACCCCCGCGCTCTCTTTGAGTACATCTTTCGATTTCACGGCGTGGGTGCAGACGGTGCGCGGTGGGATACAGCCGTCGACCTTGGGTGTGGAACAGGTATGTTCACCTTTGTGAGGAGTTCTCCTTGCGCTCGGAATTTGGAAAAAGGCAATTTTTGCCTCGCCGTGATCAACCGCTTTGCCAGTAGCGACGTATAGCCTGCTTGTTACTCACTGTTGCCACTATGCAGGCCAAGCAACGGTTGAGCTCACGCCATTCAAAAACATCGTTGGGGTTGATCCAAGCGCGGGGATGGTTGATGCTGCGCGTCGCGCACTCGTGCCCGGCGATACAGATTCAGATGCTGCCAGTGGCAGGATCACGTTCGTCCAGTCCCCGGCGGAGAGGTTGACGTCCTTGTCTGATGGGAGCGTCGATTTGATGATTGCTGGTGCGTCGTCATTTGATTTGCTTTTTTCTTCCCTGGCAATGTTGAAGTTGACAATATGTATAATGTCCAGCGCAAGCGGGCCATTGGTTCGATTGGTCCCAGATGTGGCCAGAGGCAGCAAGAGTGCTCCGAACCAACGGGACGTTTGCCATCTGGGTGCGTGTTCTTTCGTCTTCATTCGCTACGAGTTACATCGAAACTGTCCCAATCTTGATCCCGACTTTGACGGCTACCCTCTCAGATCTACTCGGAGCTCCGTTTCCCCAAGTATCCCACCTTGACCCCGCTGCTGGCCCACTTTTTCCAGGGTACCGATCCACTGACGTCCATCGGCCCTTTTTGGCAGCAACCCGGGCGGTCAATCCTCAATGACCATCTCGTCGTTGTTCCAGACGCGCGTGATGTTGTTCCAGGAGCATTCAAGGACTTCACGCGCTGTTATTTCACGGGTAAGTACATCTAGTTATCGACTTCTCTCGTGCCTATCGACCCATCCTTGTACTGCGACCTTGCCACCCTAGGCACGTACTACCCCCACTTGCCCTCACCAATGCCCATCCTCATGCGTAAGCGGATGACATGGGTCGATCTGCACGGGTATTTCTGCACCGCCAGCGCACTTCACACCTTTTTGGAACGCAACCCTGAGGACGCAGCACGGCCCGAGGGCGATCTCGGCATGCGGTTTTGGAAGGCGTTGCTCAGCGGTGCGTCGGCGCAGGATGGAGTGACGGTGCAGCCGGATGACGCGGTCGAGGTCGAGTGGCCGTTGGCGTTGATACTCGTGAAGCGGGCATAAGCTCACGAAATATTGTTACCCTTGAAATGTTTGACTTTGTCTCGTGTTGTTGCCACGTTCGCCAATCTTCCCCTTGCTCGAAAACAATAGATAATTATAATTTCTTACAGTGCGTCACGGCCTCGTTGGTCATCGGCCGTATTCACCGACGAGACGGTTCCTTTTATTTAAGTGCTCCCACAACCGAAACTATCTCTTTTTACACACGTCCATCCCTCGTCTGCTCAGCTGCCCAGCGGATTCTGCCCCTTTACCATTCCTTCAATGGCGACCTTTGGGAGGACTAACTTCGACACGGCTGTGTACGCTGCATCTCGGCCCACCTACCCGAAGGCGCTGTATGATTTCGTGTTCGACTTTCACAAGCAGTCTATGAACGCCAAGTTTGAGCGGGCCATCGATCTTGGCTGTGGTACAGGCAAGTCGAAAAAAAGAGATGTTTGGTTCTGACTGGAGACCTTGCATGGGCCGACAGGTCAGGCTACGGTCGCACTCGAGCCATTCAGATACGTCACTGGAGTCGACCCGAGCGAGAACATGATCCGCTCTGCACGCGAGATGCTCGAGAAGAGGAGAGACGATCGTGTCGGCGACGCCGACCAGCCACAGGGGCCAACTATCGACTTCGTGCGATGTTCGGCCGAGAAGCTAGACTTTTTGGTGGATAATAGCACCGATCTAGTCATATCCGGTATGGTTCGGAATCCATCCGCTTTGACTGACTAACGTGTCTTTCATCACGGCATGTCTATGGCTTCGATCACATTCTTGGCAGCTCAAGCGGGTCATTGGTTCGATTGGTCTAAAATGTGGCCCGAGCTCGCGCGTGTCATGCGCAAAGGCGCGACTGCTGCTGTCTGGGTCAGCATTTCTTTTATAGACATTGTTCCTCCCACATGATTTTAGACACTGACCTAAGTGCCCGTTTCCACCATAGATCTACTCCGAGTTCCGCTTGCCCCAATACCCCACCCTAACACCGCTCATCTTTGCGTACGATCAGGGAACGGACCCCGGTGCTTCCCTGGGTCCGTACTGGCAACAGCCCGGACGGAGCGTCCTCAACAACCACCTCGTTGATGTTCCTGAAGCAAAGGATGTCCTTCCCGGCGTGTTCGAGCCGCTCACCAGAGTGTATTTCACTGGTAAATTCTGTTCTTGTTTTCCTTGCGGATGCTATCCGTGTATGCGTGGGATCAAGCTCCAAGCATATAAGGCTTGCACGATGACAGATAGACTGACCGCTTTACTCAGGTGAATACTTTCCCAACCTTCCGTTGGCACACCCGATCGTGCTGAAAAGGACCATGTCCTGGGACGATTTTCTCGGGTTCCTGCGCACGTGGAGCGCATTACACACCTTCAAGGAGCGGAATCCAGGCGATGCGGCCCATCCGGACGGGCCGCTTGAAGTACGATTTTGGAAGGCTCTGCGCGAGGGCGCAAGTTTCCACTCAGATGGATCGTTGTCAGACCAAATAGAGGTGGAGTGGCCAGTGGCAATGGTGTTGGTTCGCAAGGCCATCTGAATACGTCCCCTGTAACCATAGAGGTTGAAGGTATTTAGTGTGACTCGACGAGTCTGTATACATGGATTGCCAGTACCTCATCCCTTCCCTTAGAGCATCAGCACCTTGCCCAAGGAACGCATACTCAACAGACTCAAGATGGGTCGGCTCGTTCGACGACGACGCTCAACGATGCGGCGGCTGACAGGCCCAAACATGTCAGCCGCGGTGACTCAGTGATGCATTTAAGGCTTGCACTACCGTGCCGTTCTTCCTGGCTTCGCGTTCCAATGATGGCGTCGGATGCCCCCGAGTCGAAACCCACCACGCCCTCCTGGCGCACCGCCCGCATACAAGCACTATCTAGTCTCTTCAGAACACCAACGCGCCTGACCACGCCCACGAACGCAATCGGCCGTCGCAACAAGCGCAGCCGCCCGCGCGCGTCGTCTCTGTCCTCCTCTTCCACCACATCTACGAGCCCAGGCGCCAACACCCAAACGTTACCCGCCGTCGTGCTACAGACATATTCACTCTCCACCGATAGTATCGTCCTCACCGCGTTGCCCTCCGTACCGTTTTGCTGTCACGAGGACCTCTTAACTATGTCCCGTACACAGCTCGAGGGCGTCGTGCGAGCACTCAATAAGCGGCTTCCCCGTCGGATGCGGATCGGCCCAGAGGACGATTTCTGGCAGAATGGATGCGTTGAGGACAACAAGGAAGACGATAAGTTGTCGAGAATGAGCGAGGCAGAGATGAAGAAGCGCATCGAGGAATTGGTCGGGATTCGTGGCATCGTGGGCAAGAACCGTGTCCCCAGATCTGGCTTGGGTTTGGGCATGCGCATTCCTGTTCCTGGAGTGCCCCCTGCACCCAAACCCGTGCGGACGCGGGATCCGACGTGGAGGCTGTACGAAAAGAGCCCTTGGGACATGGAGACAGACGATGATTCTAGTGGGAGCCAGACTGACGATATGAACATCACAATCGAAGATGCTTTCATGGGGTCCAGTCCTCTCGCGAGTCGAACCAATTTTAGCTTGTATCCACGCGGACGGATCAACACGTCATCTCGTCTTGCCAGCTTACCAGAGGAGAGTGAGGCGAGCGAATCGAAAGAGGACAGCGAGGACAATGAAACGCGTCCATTCAAGAGACAGCGTGTGTCTTCAAGGAGTGCCACTCAGCATTCCGAGGGAGTTTCCCAGACTAAGCGGGAGGCAACGGGATCTCGACTCATCGAAGATATGGATGTTTCGGGATCTCCTTTGATGGCTGGAGACGCAGTATCGTTCGACAACGTCGCCGGATCCGAAGCAAGAGTAATCCTGACCATGGCGAGCCGAGACGACAGCACAGAGACAGATGTGCAGACTACTTTCCAACGCAGGAAGAGCGCCCGAATCAATGAAATTGATCTAAAACGAACGTCCTCGGCTGATGGTGTCAAGGAGACTGCTTCAGGCGCACAACTCAGCTTGAAATCACCCATTCTACGCTCCAAGACCTTTTCTTCCAGACGGTCATCATGGAACAACTCGTCGTCGGTGGGGCAATCTGACACCGGGAAGGACTTGAACACACCGAAAGAGCTCATCGTCCGCCTGCCTTTCACATCGACGCCCCCCCAACAGAAGCCGGATCCGTCGCCCTGGTCTGCCTCACGCGTCCTGCGTTCGCATTCTCAGCGACTCCTGAATCCAAACAGGTCAGTAGAGAACGACGCTCCGCTGGGACGATCGCTATCGGAGAGGTACCCACGTGCCTCGGACTTGGCTTTCGTGACAATAGACCGTCCGCGATACCGCTTCTCACGACGCAAGTCGAAGGGAAACCAGGGCGTGAAACGCGATAATCAAGAATTGGAACCATCAAAGTCGGCCAGTTTGGAGCAAGCCACATGCAAACCACAACGGGAGATCCATATCTATACCGAAGATGTAAGCGGAAAGCACGAGTACGAGAAAGAGAAAGAGAACGACGATCCAAGGGTCATTGCCAGGTACACTAGCATGGGCAGTCTTCACATTCTTCCGTTGGCTCTCCGTAGCTTTCTCAACTCTCGCGCAAGGGCACCACAATCTGCCAGTACCGTCACCGTCACGTCCACTGGAGTTAACTCGCCGGTACGAACAGTGGTCGAAGAGCTTGATACACAAGCCGCAACGGATCTTCTGAGAGGGGATGGGACCGTGACTACGGTGCGCGTTTCGGAGGCCCTGAAGAGAATGGCTGTGGATTTTCCAGAAGATTTGAGCAAGAAGGAGTTCAATTGAGGAGCGAATTCGTGAGAACTTGTTGACGAAAGTCTCAAACCGTTTCCCTGTCTGTGTTTCAGTTTACCAGTATCTCTCGTTGTTTGTCATATATCCTGCGCGCATTCCGAAGTGACTCGTACCATGAATTATACATGATGTCTCAACACCGTCGACGAAACTTCGGCCAAGACCAAGACACCAGTGTTGTGCTCGGGCACAATGGTATGATGTACAACCTCGAGGACAAAAGGACAGTGGTAATCAAGTCGGAGGAAAGGCATGCGCAATCGAAATACTACCCCTTGAAGGGCTCGTTGTTCGAGTCCAAATTCGGGACATTCCCTTGGGAATTGAATCATGGCATATTCATCGGTGGTGTAGTAATCGCGTTCACCATCGTATATATGAATGGTTAGGTCTATGATGTTCACAAGCTCATTCATGTCACACAAGTGCCACCTGCTCTACAACCTCATGGAATCGGGGATCAGTAGGTTTAAGAAGTTTTAAAGACGTTTATGATATGTGAGAACAAGGGAACATATTAATGAGAATTTGAGAAATAAGAAGCTGAAAGTCGGGACAAAAAGGATGGCGGTTAAGAAATGGAATTGCCTCCCTATTAAGCATTTACCCCATGCCTAGCCAATCCATCTGCAATTCCATTGTATTCCCTGCCGATGTGCCAAAATTTGATCTCATAACCAAGTCTATCCTCTTGCTCTTCAATCTCAGCTTCTATCTTAAGAAAGAGATCAAGATTCACCGGCGGCCGGCCTTCTGAACTCAAAAACCCGTTTTCCTGTAGATTACGAAGTCGTCAATCAAGAAACTTGACAAAAGAAGCCTGGAAGGCACGAACCCTCCATTTGGGTAACAATTCCGTCATCCCTGACACCACGTATTTAGAATCAGTGGCAATGATGATCCAATCCCTAGAGGGAGCATTGCGATGTGGGTGGTCCTTTCTTGGACAGCTTAACCACTCCGTTTCCTCCACATCGCAGATTTTCTGGAGACCTACCAATGCAGCAAGGAGTTCTGCACGTTGGTTGGACCTAGGGCCATCAGGGTCGAGCATATAATCCACCGGTAGGGAAAACTGGTGAGTTTCATTATCCCCTTCGTCTTCTGTACAATTCCCAAATGCGACACCGATGCCCGCCTGTGCGTCAAACCTTCCATTGTGAGAGCAAGCGCCATCCGTGTACACGACGCGGTTGCGGTGACACGTCCAGGAAGCATGTCTGGGGCATCTAGCGTAGAAGCGACCACACAAATGACAGGCTAGGACCAGGTCGTTGACCGGGTACTCATCGAACCGAGGTGAGGGCAAAAAGAGGCTCATGAGCGTCTATGATCGATGTTGGCTGTCTGGTGACCTGATAAATGGGTAATTTAGATTAGAAACCCTCCCAGCTTCAAGTTGGCTTACGCTGATTAGCTACGGGTCGCAAGGTTGGCAAACTTTGTAGGTTCGGTCGTTGCCGAAAACAATTGAGTGGCGACCATGGACCCAGCAACTAAGTGTTTCATGATGAGTCCACTGGCATATTCCCCAACTTACACTGCCCTCGTCAGTGTACATATACCGCGTGAGTGAGGTTAGCCCCAGGCTCGTAGACGAGAGAACGACCAACTCTTGCTTCATGATGAGCCCATATTCCCATAATTTCCCAAAGTTACACTACCCTCGTCACCATGTGTACTGCGTGAGTGAGACGTGAGACCTTGAGGTTTTCTCCAGGCCCGTTGATAGGAGAAGTTCTGCCTGATATGACCGTGACTTGTTCTTCATCTCTGTGCCACTAACTAGTCGGTGATAACTGGGTGGTTTGCCCGAATTCGGCATTTACCGATCCAACATTGTAGTTTACCTTCACTATGTTTGCTCTCCGGAATGGCCCAGTACCATCACCAAGTACCAGTACAACCTTTGCACCACGTCCCTCAACTATTGTACCACCCGCATCGCAAACATTCGAGCCGTTGGCAAAATCTGTGCTGACCCATCGACTCCTCTACAACATATTTGCCTATTCCGCTGCCTTTTGCCTCGCCACTAGCGTATTTCTCAGCGCGCACAGGGACCACGACGCGACTTTTCTCTTGCGCCTGTTCCGGCCCGGTACGTGGGTCAATGCGTCGCTGATGTGGCTTGTCGGCGTCCTGCCCATTGTGGTGGTGCGAAAGTTGTTTTTAACAGGTGAGTGGGTTATTCGTTGATTAACTGCGCTCTGACGTCCTCGTTTAGCTACTCCAGAGCCCGCTTCGTCTCCGTCAAAAACGGTGGTTGCTGCACTTGCAAAGCCCTCGGCGCGTCGGTGGATCGCAGTTTACGTCACTTCCTCGCTTTTTCTTTTATCCCTTGAGTTCGTACGTCGGTGGTTTGGTAGTGAAGATGTACGTCTGAATGTCTTCGTTAAATCGAGGTACGTTGCACTTTCTTTGGCACTCCAATCTTGTGCATTTAATCTGACAATAGGAAACATCCTTATTATCTAAACGGTCAACTCATCTTCCTCGTATTGGCGCAAGTGTGGCTGTCAATCAGTTTCTCCATTCGCAACGTAATGCTTGACCGCTTCGTCTTTCGATGGGCCAAAGTGCCATTATCTTCAAGTGCTGTGAGTCTTCCTTTGTCTTCCTCGTCGGTTCCATCTTAGCAGTGACATACATAGCCCTTTATACCCAGGAATCTCGCAATGCTGATACTTACGATCACCCTCTTCACCTTCGCATCGTTCACACTCTATAACGTCGCATTTGGGTTGGCGCGGTTTCTTCTCTTGCCGTTGCTACTTAACGTGCCTGTCGTACGAACCTTTCTCAGGCCATTCATGGGCCACTTTATTCGAGGGCCATGGACACTGACATTGCCGCTACGACACATGTCGCTTGAGTCATACGCATTCGTTCTTGGACTGTCTATGCTTGCCAACTGGGAGTTCGCAGAGTCATTGTTCGACGTTTATATTCCCCAGGTCCGCCAAACTACCATTTTTCTACACATTTCACGCATTAAAAGCCAGTGTTAGCCTATCAAAGTGGCTTCTTCCACCGCTGATCCCAACGCAATGCTTGTTTCGGGTATCACATCTGCCAATCCATTGTACCTCTATTTCGCATATGCCGAGTTGCGTGACGACGCGTCGGATAGCCGCGCTGGCGGTGCGGCGCGCCGAACAGCGCTTTTCTCGGACCAAAAGTTTGGCCCCACCCTGTGGAGCACGTTGGCACGCGAATCGCTCTTGCGTCTTGGCGAGGACTACCAAACGTTCCTCCGCAAGGGTGCGCCTGCGCCCAATCAAGTGCCTGCTGCTGCCCCTGCAAGGACAGTACAGCCGCCTTCTACACCGCTATTGCGCAAGCCGATCTATCAAGCGTCGCGACGATCGCCCATTTCAAAGGTGCTCGACACGTTTGCGTCCGACTCGGATTTGGCCAAGACTACGGACGCGGTCGCCTCTGAGGTAGGTGTACGGATGCAGGAGGCGCCAATTCCCGAACTGTTTCGCTCGACGTCTGCACCGCCGCCTGTTACTGCCGCAGTGGCTCCTCCCCCAACAACAGTGACATCGAGTGCGAACCTTCTACCGAATTTCGTAGCTTTGTACACTTCATATGCCAAAGCCCAATGTCTGAGTTTAGTGGACAAGCATGCGCCGCCGTGGTGTCGACAAGTGGTCGCGCAATGGGATGCATGGTGGAAGAGGGACCGCATCAACAAGGTTACCGAAAAGTGTCTGCCGAATCGGGATTTGGACGCGCTTGTCATCGAAGGTGGGTTTTCAGTGAGAGTGATGCAGCGAGGCAGTGCGTTTGGCTTACTGGTATCCATATATCTTAGTTCTTGCTACCCTCGTGTGCGCCTCTCTGATCGAGGACCGATATGGAGTAGTACAGCGGGACATTCCCCGCATCCTGGAGGCGTTTTTGTCGTTTTTGACCGTGCTCGAGGAGTACCAGGTGAAGTTGGCAAAACTGTACGTGCCTCCGACCCCCGATGAGATCATGCAAGGGGATGCGATTGTTCTTGGGGAGAAGGAGCGGATGAGGGTTGAGGTGGCCAAGGCGACGGAAGTAATATGTGTCGTTGCAGATGGTGTGTATGTTTGATTTTTGATTTCGGATCGCTCATCTAACGGGATATGCTAATGCATAATGTTACCTGGCTTCAGCGCTCAAGTCGGGCGTGGCTGATATTGCGCGGACGTTTGGAGACAAACTCATGGCATTTAAGTTTCCGCCGAGGACGGCGCAGAAACTGCAGTCATTCGTCATGTACGCATGAAAAAGGAATGGTAACATCTCGTTCACTCCATGACACCGGGTAGGTTGGAGTTAAAACAAAGGCAAGTTGGCATAGTGTCACCGGCTTATAATTTCTTTACCAGACTTTACCGCACCCTAGGCAGTATTTGGGCATGTGAACTATGTACTGTTGATTCTGAATCATGATATCACCGACTGATTCCGCTCTATTCAGTTTATTTATGTTTTTTTAGGGTCATAACTGCCTGAACTAATCCACATACGATCTCTCAATTTTCATTGGAATGGGCGTCAATCATATGCAGGCATTATAGTTTGGTTTATTGCGCTTGCAAATTCCAAATATCGAGGCGTAAAGTTGGTCCAAGAAAAGACTAACTTCTAGAACGACCACTGAGCACTAACTGTGATGGTATCGATGGAGTTGAGATCAAAACGTTCTTGGCAATCGATGCTACAAGCCTCGAGTATAGATTACGCCGGAAATAGAGGTGTCAAGCCTTTTTGAAGGAATATACGTGATCAGGCGTAGTATGCAAATGTAAAAGGAAGAAATCACCTGATGATGCCAAAACGTAATAAGCACAACTATCCACGATTCCCCATAGGTCAGATATGGCGCACAGCCGCCATCAAACTTTTGGGGTTCACCAATTCACGTTGGGGATAGGGTCAAGGCTTCCCTTCTCGAGCATGTTCCATATTATACTGTCTACGGTACAAAAATCCCTCTCTGGTTCCAACCCAGTTGCACATTCCCGAGAGATGCTTCTACATGGTAATATAAACGTGGCTGATCATAGGGGAATTCAACGCAGGGTATAGATTAGAACTCTCGGGGTCGTGAAGAAGAAAAAGGTTCAGTAGAAAAACTGTTATGTAATCTCGGGATCGTAAGGGAGAACAAACGAATCGAGAGGGGAACGAGTTGGACGCAAAAATGATGTTATGACAACGCAACGTCCTCTTGGGAGAACTCGGGACCTTGCTCCATGGGTGCACCTGTCGCGCTATGCTGAAGGCGCTCCAGCCCAACATACTGATACACACGCTCCCGGCCAGGAAGAGCAGCCCGTACTCGTCGCTGCATCTCGCCCAGCCGACCGCTGGCCTTCCACAGCGCGAGCTGGTCCCAGCGTGCCCTCATGGCGGTGCGAAGTGCAGTACGACGCCGTGCTAGAGACATTCGAGAGGCATACAGCGAGACAGGACCGGATATGCTTGGTATGATCCGACGTTCTAAGAATGGGCGACCATGATGAGCGTCTCCCATCAATAGAAGAAAAAGACGACATACCTGACGAGACACCACTGGCAGGAGGCTTGGTAGCAGAAACGGGTTTTTCTGCAGCCTTGGAGCGCTTAAGAAAACCGTTAATGCATCCCGAGAACCAGTAGGCGTGCAAGGGGAATATGCACGCCATGATGATGGCGGGGCCAAGCGAGCCGTTGGTGACACTATGGCGCTGAACAACGAGCGAGGCGCACAGAGCGACGTGGAGGGCAATGCGTGTCATAAAGAAACAGACAGCAAATAGAACGTCTGAACGGAGACGTGGTGCGATGCTTCCAAGCGCAAGGACGAATGTAGGGATCTGAAGACCGTCAGAACATCGCTCTCGAAGTGCTACATGGTCGCTCACCTCCATAACTGCGGCCAAGGTAAAAATATGACTCCACTGTCCTTGAATGGTATACTCGACGATGAATATGTAGACAGAGTGATGAATCCAGCCGGTGAGAAGATTGACTTTGCTCGAGTAGAACAGCATTCCCATTATCAAGTCACTAGGATGGGTTGGTCACACTAGGGCAACAGAAGCACTGATCGAAACCAACACGATGAGGTATGCCTGGAAGAACCTCCCAACACCGTCCGCGGCAGCGTGAGGAACGACCAGATGCTGCAATTGCCCTCTGGCAGAGGCATATTGAAGGATGAACGGGAGGCTGCAGAGGGACATGATGGCGCTACTGAGGGCAGTGAGCAACCATGATCGCTGCTTGACGGTCGTAAAGCGGATTTGAAGGAGGAGGTATGAGGCGGCCAGGGAGACTAAAGAGACCCAGAAGACCGTCGATGTCGCCAGCCGCGACATGTTGGCAATGAAGGCGAGCATTATCGCGGAGGGGGAAGGTGGCGACAACGTGAAGAAAAAAGGACAGTGTCACGCTTTAAGAGCGCACCTGGGAACCGAACCAACGACGGGTTGCCGTTTGTGAGGGAAAACACAATTTACACGTTTCGGGCTTGTGGGAATCCATTTCGGCTAAGCGCATGATAACGGATGGGATCATCCTGTCTGTCTTATTCGAAGCAACCAAGCTAATGAACTCACTCAGCTGATACCTCCATCAACAACGGACTGTCTGAGTGTGACAAAAACCGGCCAAGACCTTCTGACAGGTGTCCACCAAACAATGAATAAAAAAGGTCCGTGTGCCAGTACCTTCCCCCCGTTTGAGGAAACCTCGAATAGCACGTTTGGCAATATCCCTGCCTCGCGAACGTGCGCGCGTCGAATTTGGCATATTCTGGTCGTCTCATCCCGGACGAAGGACAAATCACCTGGTTTTGGTTTTTCAGTAGGAAATACCTCCGCACCGGACGCTGCCGGGCTGTGGCGGAAATCTGCTCTCAAAGTCTCGATGACTCCGTACAGCTCGTTCTAACAACCACCCCGTTCTCCGCGCAACAGCCTCGGCGCTACCTAGCTAACCCTGCCCCCCTCTCCTTTCCTCTCGTTCGGGATTGGTATCGCACAGCCGACCTTGGCCATTGAATAATGCAACAGCGCGATGTCGTAGAGTGCCTGATCCGCTGGGTTCGCTCGTGGTCAGGCGGCCTTTGACACCCAACAGTGACCCTGCAGACTTGAAGTACTGCCTTGCCACAGGAACCCCTATTTGGAACAATGCCAGCATTCATGGTGTAAGCTAGAGACGCTCTTTAGACGATTCTTTACAAGCGGTGTATTGCCCGTCTCAACCTAAGTACGGGTTTCACAGTGACTTCTCCTCGCACACGTTCGCGGTCGCACGATATTTGAAGAATAAGCTTCCTCGGACCGACTCCGACCTCGTGTCATTGCTTTATCGAGTGATGCCTCCGTCGCCTTTCCGTCTTATGTCCCCGTCTCCGCGAACCTTTTACTGTCATCATTTCAATAGATATTCGTGACGGTTCTTGACACTCATCTGATAAAAGAGTGTCTATGTGGCATATTCCGCTGGACTATCGTCTGCTCTATATGGATCAAGCTTCTTCTAGATAATTTAATTTCTCCAAACGACGACTATCGACTCGCTCTGTCTTCTTTTGCGGACACTGCCTTCGATGGGGTCGACTTGAGATCCCATACCATCCCTGAAACGTGCACGGAGCCGCGCATATAAAAAGTGGCCGCGGGATAACGTGATCCTCCTCCCATCTAGGTCGAACGCTTTGCTAATGCATGCTTGAGGTATGGTAAATCATCTCGATGCTATTCTCGAAGAGTATTGATTAATATGATAGACGTCGTTCTCTTCAACTCGCAAGCCGAGGGCTCTACGTCCTGGATGGAAATACAATCTGCAGACACCTCTTTGCAAGATTACATATGGATGAGTCGCGGTAAGATGGTGTAATGAACAATGATTGAAGTATCAATGTCAGGTCCCGTTGCCCACATCCTAATGAGACAGAAACTAGAGGGCTACCCGCTCTGACTGTTCCGAACGAAGACGTGAATCGGCTATGGTTGTCTAAAAACCTCCAACCCATGATCCCAGGTACGGTGAAAGGAGATTGACTTGACCGCTTATCTGATTGATATCTATTGGCGTGTAGCAGAAAGTACGCGTCCAGGTACTCAATCCACTTTCGGGAGATTCGCTGAAGAGACTGAAGAGACATCATCTTGCACGTAAGTCCGTGGGACGCTTTCTCACTCAGAGTTGTTTAAGCACATGGCCAACTTGCGTTGGTGCTTGATCTCCATTTGATGCTGGAATTCTAACATGCGTCCATCTGTAGGGAATGAGACCATTTGGCTTTGCCTTTATGATCGACCAGGTCTCCCAACCGATCATCCGCATGTTTTGCACAATATCGACGGTTGTACGCTGCATTCTGTGTCCCTTGTCCTTTTCCCACTCCACTATGACGTTCGAGTTACGCTCGTGTGAAGTACTGAGTATGCAATAGGTATGTTTCATTGACTATCTGTTATCTAGTATACAGGGCATGAAATTATCTCGGAGCCTTCGAGTCCGTGCTATCCATTATATGAGAAGAGTGTGTTTCTGTTTGCAAGCATTTAAGAGAACAAATCAATGCAGCCAGAGTTATACTTATTCTATGCGTCATCGCTGCAGGAAGTATTTTTTTGTCGGGAACAGTCGCGTTCTCCAAGACCTTCCGTAGCAGAACCCAAAGATCAGACTTCCATTATCGAGCCGATCATGTTGTCGATAAGAGAATGCGGCGAACCATCGCGCAGCAGCAGGGTCTCGAGAAAAAAAACACGCGGGGTCTTTCATGGACATCCTCTCCAAATTCTGGGGCATGGGGCGGGGGCGCTACCGAGTTTTGTGTGGCTCTTTGTGGCAACCCAGGAGTCAACGTTGTCCGGATTGGCGAAATTCCTCGTTGTGGTGAGTTGGTCGACGGGAATACAATACTTTGTATTTGACAGTTGTTTGAGTCGTTTGTTGGGTCAACCAGGGCATAAATAACTGGGATGCGGAGAAAGGACGCGAGACGCTAGTTGTGTACCTGTTTCAGGACTTGCAGTGCAAGGTGGCTATGTGTTGGCTGAACTTGATGCCCCAGGGTTGTAGGATGTACGCCGCATATATGTTATGCTGCTGTACAATGATGTCGATGTCAACGAGGGGTAGTAAGACAGAGAGGTATACAAAGGTCGTTTGAAATATTTTGCTCTGGCACATTCGTCCATTGGTTCATGTCCGGATTAGACCCCACGAATTGGTTGATTATTTGCTGCTTGGAGGTATCAATTGTAGTCTGGGTTTACAAATCATCGGGCGCGTACTCTCCCTTTATGAATGTAGGAGAAACTACCCATCGATCTCAGTTGATGTCTCAACAGGTTTGACGGGAAGTAGACCCCATGGTCCGTGGATAATTAGGCCACAATGACTCATGGCTGGTGTTGTTTGATCTGCCGCAACGAGAAGCATGGGTACATTGAAGACAATAACGGTCTAACTCCACCTTCTGGACCATTCCGAGGGAGGGGCAGGTCTCTGAACCCACGTGGCCCCGTATCCCACATACCAGTCAGTACTTTTACAGGCCAGCGTCACGTCTGCATTCATGCAAGGGCTGTTGTCAACTCGCATAACGAAGTCACTATAATAGTGTTTTCATGCGCGGCTTGGCGAAAGATTCGTGACACAGGGGCAATCTGTAAAACCAGCAAGACAATCTTGCAGTGATGGAGATAAGACTGGAGATAAGGCGACCGGTGCCGTCGAACTTTGATGTGCACGGTCCTTCGGGCCGCGTGAATGTGATCTTCGTCCTGAGAGCCGGTGTTTTCCAGGTAGGCGTGTGACCAGGAAAGGGGCTGCTCGTAGTAGTAGCTCGGTTCAGCGTAGCTTACATAATCGAGGGACAGTTTTGACTTGGAAAGCGGCGGCTGACAGTGACACTCACTCACAGAGTCACCAGGCCAGGCAGCGTTCAGATCGCACCGAGTGAGCTCACTCCAACGTTCAGCGCTCTCCTTGAGCTGTTTTTTCCCGCTCCAGAACCTGCGCCACCACCGCAGTTCTGAGAAATGGCCGCTCCACCACCCAGCGATGGTGCCGGTGAAACTCACCAGCCCGAGTCTCTCGTCCCTCCTCCTTTGCCGTCTCCCGTAGAACGCACAGACGCAGACTTGGATGACCCTTCTGCGCATCCTTCTAGGACGCCCAGCTCTGCCAGCTCGGATTTTTCGCTGCTACCGGAGGCACAGCCGAAAACAGGGCCCCGGCATCCCTCTGTTTCGCTCACGCCAAATTTCGTCTCCTCTCCACTCAATCCGAATAGTCCCGCACCGCAATCTGCACCTCTTACATTCGTTGGGCCCCGTACTCAATCGAGGCAAAGCATTATCTTCAATCGTATCGCTTCCGAAGAGTCACAAGCGCTCACTTCCCAGCGCACGTCTCTCACCCCGAATCGCACGTCCATGATCCTCTATCGCCTGGCTGACGAGAATGAGCAACGTACTCCCTCCCCTGCTTTTATGAACCGCCAGTCCGTCCTATCCAACTCGGCAGAGTCGACATTCAGTGTATCCTACGACTCGAAATACCCGTTTGGTGCTCATACCCCTCACAAACTCATTCCCTACCCCTTTGACCCCAGTTCGCACATCAACACTCCCGAAGATGACGATGCCTTGCACGACCCATCCGACAACACCCCGCTTGCTTCTTCTTCCGGGATCGCTCTGCGTGGTTTACTGAATGTCGGCGTATTAATCTTGGTCATCGTGAGCTTGTTGTGCCTCTTCATATTCTATCCTGTGTGGCATTATGCCATACAGGGGCACAGCACAGTCCCATGATGCGCCGCGAAAACGGAGGACATAGGTGGGCTCTCTTGCGCTCGTGGCGTGAGTGCTTCGTTATCTTTTGTCCCTGACCTTGGCTTATTTGTTTCCCTTTTGGACAGTACAATTGCCTCTATATCCCCCTCTTATCCGAACACTCCCCAAGCTCCCAACCACTTCTCATTACGACCACAGTCTACTCGACGGCATCGTTGCTCTTGCTGTAGAGACTTTTCGATCAACGGACACTCCTTTCAATGCACCCTCCTTGAATACGACGCAATAGCATACGACAAGCTCGTACCATTACCTCACTCGCTAGCAAGAACTATAATATACACGGACACTTATTCCAAAGTCCCTGACAATGGTTGAACGGAGCTATTCGTGGACCGTAGTGCGCATACCATGTCTCTTTGGTCTTAATTACATTCTCGTGGTTTGCTGGCCAGTGTTCCGGACTTTTTTCTTTCTTCTTTCTTTCTTCTTTTCTTTTCTTTTACCCTTCTAGATCTGGATGTTATATGTATTCATACTGGGCATTTATTCGGGTTGAACGACCTCTTCTTTCAAACTTTCATTGTGTCACTAAGTAGCAGGTACTGCTTACTACTAGCACAGCCTGTCAGGCAGGATAAACACTTGTTCTGTGCACTAACCCGTACCTCATTGCTCTCAATTTGCACTGCCAACATGAAGCAGTTCCATCAAGATAGCTATCAGGCCTTCAAGGTAAGTGCTTGACCTCACAAGTCAGGGCCGAGCGGTTGGATGTTGAGACGGCTTCTACTACGTAATGTTGAAGTTCAATCGTCTGACAAACTGAGCTCGAGTGGTGACCATGGCCTCTACGCAGCTTGAGACTCCCGCGCTTTTCAAGCCAATAAATATAGGGCGGATGGTGCTCCAGCATCGCATTGTCCTCGCCCCTCTGACCCGCTGCCGAGTGTATCCCTCCTCCTACGTTCCCGGGCCCCATCAAGCGTCCTACTATTCTCAGCGCGGGTCCACGCGGGGGACGCTTCTCATCACGGAAGGCGCTATCATCTCTCATGATGCCGGAGGATATGAGTGTGTTCCCGGCGTTTACACAGACGCGCAAATCGAAGGCTGGAAAAAGGTGGCGTGGATCGTCATTTTCCTTTCTCTGTTCGAATTTCTGATGGTCATGCTTTCGCCCGTTGATCCGTGCCTGGTGATCAATGTTCGATGTTAGATCACGGAGGCCGTGCATGCCAAGGGGTCGTACATCTTCCTACAGCTCTGGTCGCTGGGTCGCGCTGCCAAAATAGATGTCCTCGGGAAGCGCAATCCGCCTTCACCGTACGTGTCTGCATCTGCGGTCGAGTTGACCGGCTGGTCGAAGCCGCCCCGCCCGCTTACAGAGGACGAGATCCAAGACTATATCACGGCGTACGCGAGAGCGGCAAGCGATGCCGTGCACCGTGCCGGGTTCGACGGGGTGGAAGTACACGCCGCGCACGGGTACCTATTGGATCAATTTCTGCAGTCGACATGTAACAGGCGCACCGATCGGTGGGGAAGGGACGAAGAAGGGCGCACGAGGTTCGCGAGGGAGGTCGTGGATGCCGTCGTGGAGGTTGTGGGCGATGATCGAGTTGGGATTCGTGTCTCTCCGTGGAGCGATTTCCAAGGCGAGGGACCCCTCTGAGATGTTAACCTCATGCTGACGTGTTATTTTTTTTAGACATGAAGATGGAGGACCCTCGACCAACGTTTGCGTATCTCGCCACCGCTCTGCGCGACAAGCACCCCAGGATGGCGTACTTCCATGCTGTCGAGCCTCGAGTGGCGGGAAACCTGGATGTGGTCCCGAGTCAGGGGGAAGACAATGACTTTTTGCGCAAAATCTGGAATGGTGGTGAGTACGGTGAGCAAAGGGTGTTCATAGCAGCCGGTGGATATACACGCGAGACAGCGCTGGACACTGCGGAGGAGAAAGGAGGGCTCGTAGCGTTTGGGCGAATGTTCACGTCAAATGTGAGGGTTCCTCTACTTTTTTTGGTTCTGTTGCTCATCGGTCGGGTTGATTGCTAGCCTGATCTGCCAGTGCGGCTAGAGAAGAACTTGGATCTGACACCTCCAGACCGGTTGACGTTCTATGTGTTAGGAGACTTGACACCTCGCGGATACAACGATTGGCCATTCTTAGACGGTGTCGTACACGGGATGGATGCCAATCTGTAAGGTTCACCCTGCGATGAAACGATGGATGGGTCACCTTGTAAAATGTGACGTTCGCATGTTTGCTAGGATGGGTTACGGCGGGCGTTTCGGCGAAGACGTGGGATTGCTCGGCCGACGAGTTGCCTACCCAACAACCGTGGGCTATGTACAGTACTAGTGACCCTCGGGGCCCGCGTAGCCAGCTGAAGTCGCCACATGTGGTATGTCCCTGCGCGTGGATATATGCGAATGTCAGGATGTGGACAAATGGGAGAACGATCGCACCGCCTTGCCTTGGTGTCTGGGTCAAGGTCTTTCCTTGATAACCGGTCTGAGATATTTTCAGGTCCAGGCCCAACTGAGTCGAAGCCAAGCCAGGGATTCTAAGCCAAGCCAGGCCCGGGCTGCAATCGCTGCAGCGAGCTGCCGTCACTACGATGGCAACTAGTTGGATGAGTGTGACGTCAGTACTATGATTGGTGGCTTCACACGTATTCCCACGTTTCTCCGAGATGCTCCATTTTACAGCTCGCCCAATGCATCCACGGCAAATCTAGCGCACCCGCCGTAGTACCACTTCTTCGTGGTCTCTCTTCGCTCTCTCCTTATTATTCTTGACGCTGTTTCCCACACCCAAACGTCCTTCTCTTTTTTCTGTCCGCAACCGAGTAGTAGGAGCCTCCGATCCCACCCGTTCCATGGAATATCAATATCTTCAGTCTCTTGCAAGCCGTTTGGCCAAGGTCGTCGCCGTTCGCCAAAAGCGCCCGCCCGCTCTGATCCGAACATCAGACTCTAGACAAGGTTTCAACTCAACTTCGGTTGTCGATGCTCGTGCATTCACGTGCGCAAATCCTACCGCTACAGCCGGTGGTCAGGCACGCGCTGAAGTGATGTCTACCCCTCGTCATGTTAGAAACCGCTCGGTTTGTCTCTTTCCAATTTGATTTCGAGTTTCTTTCTCGCTCACTGCCTTCTTTGTCTGTCTCTCCTCTCCATGCAGTGCAAACGGGAAAAATGCAAGACCGTCGGGGCCAGACGGTCTCCGAGCAAGACGGCTGTACAAGTCATGGTCAGGCTCGACAGACTCGTTCAACTCCATGCCGCAAAAATGGGTGGGCGTTCGTCGACGACGAGTCCAACGGCCATGCAACTCAATCGGTTTGTCACGCTCATCGACGCCACCGGCCGGAAGCACCCGATATCCATGCAGTGTTGTACTTCGTTCGAGGTGAGGCAGGCCGTTTTTCTCTGACGCATTTTTTCCTCACGATATGCGTGTAGCAACTTCAAGCCGTTCTCAAAGTGGTGCTAAAAAACAAGTCTCGCGAAGCGCTCGTTCAGAAGCGCTACCTCGATGTTGGGCTCTACGATCTGTGCATAGATAAGGGTGCAAAGGTTGTTCAAGTGACCGATGAAGCTTCCCGATGGCCAAGTATCGATGCAGGAACGAACCTGATCATGCGAGTTGTTTTTCACCAGAAAAAGCGATCGTGCAAACTATACACGTGCCACTTGTGTGGCGTTACGAACAAGTTGGATTGTCAAAACCTTGCTGATTGGTCTGGCTGGCTCACTGAGAGTTCCCTTGACTGGTAAGCACGTTAGTTACAGTTGGATCCCTAACGTTAATATGGGAGTAGCCGAAAGTGCGGTGGGCGGTTCCAGATCCTACTGGACAAGAAGAATGGGAAGAAAGGGATGTCCAAAGCACCCGAGTTGGACGATGACACGCGGTCATGCATACGTAACTTCCGCGTAGATGCACTTGTACGTTCTCCCTAGTCGTTATATCAAGTAAATGCTGACATTTTCGCTCACAGAAAGTACGTGTGTAATTTTACGGCCTGACTATGGTAATCTTATGGTCTTCTTTGTATCTCACCAACAGTCGGTGCGTAATACTGTACCTGCGCCCCGTCGGCCCACTCATCCCGTTCCATAAAGAAACGCGTGGCATTCTGTACCGACGGCACCGAGGATGTACATGAAGCCGATGATTGGGATCGCAGTCCTGTACCGGTGGTGCAGCAATTGACATATGGGTAGGTCTGAGCAGTCACTTACCTTAACAATGGTCTGAACGAGACTATTAGGGATATGCTCGAACTCAAGGCTTTACAGCGCGACCTATACCTCGCGCCGCAACCATGTTCCGCCCCTGCCCGCTCCTCTGTTCTTCTACCGCGTGTGCCTATACCCCTACTACGCCTCAACTGATACTATTTTCTACGCCTGTGGGTTCACTGCGGCTCGGTTTCTGGGCCAATCAAACGGAGCGGGGTACTTTCTCACAAACCACATTCTCGTCCTCCTAGATTATTATTCTTTTTCTCCCTTTTTATAATATCGCTGGATCTGTAGAAAACTTGTTTGTATGCTATGTTGGTGGATATCTAGACTGGTGACCAGCGGTCCAAAAGAGCTAAGCCGCCGATTTGTAATCAATCTGTCTAAAAAAAGAGAGAGCCATTGATTTACAGTATAGTAATATAGTCACGTATGGATCTTGGGAGCAATAGTGACCCGAGAGGCAGCTTCCCGAAATAGCATACCAAACACGAAAATAATAATAATAATAAATAAAGGATTAAAATATTAAATTAAAAAATCCCGAAATGGTCATAATCTGCCTGAATGGTCTTCCAATGGATCCATCATGGGCTTCATGGCTAGTGCTGCTGAGGCTATAATGTCATTTTGATGCATCAAATGACTGTAACTACAGTCAAAAGTGTGATGCAATAGTACAATAGTCATGTGATGCATCAACTTATCCCTCACTTATCAGGCCTGTGAGTCTACTAGTTGTTACAACTTGCCTCTACTTTTCTTCTTTCTCTTTCTCTCTTCATCAATGCTTATCACTATGCCTTTCTTTTATTGATCATTTACTCACAGTACTTTAGTTATCCGCAGTCTTCATGACTCATCCATAACTGCAGATTATCAATCTCCCTTACTCATGCTTACTCATTGTGCTTCATCATCTGCTTAGTGTACCCTTACTCATCCGCAGTCTTCATGACTCATTCTTACTGCGGCTGACTCATTCCCCTTCAGTCATGTTCCATGACCTTCCATCTCATTCCTATATAATGTTACAATTCATACAGACCCCTCCCCTTTTCTTTTCTTCCTATCATTGTTTCAATGTATCATTAGTCATTCACAGCTTCTCTGTCTTCTCTACTGTGGATTACCTACACATTCCACAGTATTCCATAGCATTCTATGGCACCACTTTATTTGACCAATCACCGCTATTCTTATTATTGTTACGACTGGCCCGGGTAGGGTCGGTAGTAGACTCGATGGTACTAAGGCTAAGAGTTGAGTCCTAAGGTAGACACCAGAGAACGACGAAGGAGTCCGAAGGGGGATGCCTTGGACGACGAAGGGC